>JAECUM010006104.1:0-93694 GCA_016617855.1 Megalonaias nervosa
AAGGACACTAGTGGAGCTGGAGGCAGACAATCAGGTTACAGAAATTGATAGACTTCTATGTTAGGCCAAGTCTTCCTCATGACATTAAGTTGAAGAAGGAGAATGTCGCTTGTGTGTTTTTGAACACCGATGATTCGAGAATCAAAACTAGAGTGCTGGTAGCAGTTGAGCTGGAGAGGCAGGTCCCAATGAACGAAGCTGGGAGTCGTGCATGTTGGGACATTGTGATCTCCATTTGTTTACTTTAATCATCACAGGTCCAAGACTGGTACCAGATGTCTGGGAATGGGATGTTCCTATAGCTATAACGGGGTTACGACAAAACCAAGACTGGTGATGGAAATGTCCAGTTCTTGTCGTGATGCTTGGTTCTGGTTCTGGATGTTGTGGGAGATATAAGTAGCCAGTATATCTGGTGGAGGAAGAACCACTGACCAATGGGAAGCTACTTGCAAGCTTTCTGACATACACATATTGACTGCGCCTGAGACTTAAATCCACATGGACAGAGATGAGATGTCTGCAATCTGTAGAAGCAAGTGCCTTAGACCACTCTGCCCCCATATATATATATATATATATATATATATATATATATATATATATATTGTTACGTGTCCAAAGTAACAAAGAAAAGAGTGAAGCCAACAAGCTTTGTAAATTTTAACAGAATAATTTATTTCCCTACAAAACAAGGTAAAATTATGAAAAAGGACTTACGGTTTGTGAATCTAATCCAAAAATTAATCCTAGAATTTAAAAATATAAGTCATATCGCTAAAAGGTTCTAAATGAATCAAAGTTCGAATCCCGATGAAGTTCCACGATGGAAAGCGGTGACGTCCTCTATAACCATTTTGCGTTGTCGTGTCAACAGTTACTTGTTGAATCACCAATTCCGGCTTTAGAATTCCGAATAATTTTCAGTAAATGTCTTGTCCAAGAATTTTAATGAACACAAGTAGTCTCCAGGGAAAATAAATTATTTTAAATAAAACACTCAATTCAATCAGCAACACAAAATAATACCTTTGAGCCCGAAGGTATGAATTACGACTCAATTAAATCACTATAAAACATCACTTTAACTCCAACTACAACGCAAAAGGGACCACGTGATAGGTTCACGTGATCCCTCTCTTTCGAGAAAAGTAGTAACATCATGTCAATTATCAAGTCCGCCATGGACGAATTCGATTCTACTGAACGAATCTTACTATAAGATTCAATAATAACAAAAAAAGTTTACAACAGAGCTGACACGCAAACCAAATATGACCTTGATTACGACCAATGATTTTCACTCTAGGAATGAAATAAAAAAAGTTGTTTACCAATTCTGAATCAAGGTCAGGAACTAGGTCAGCTAAAAATACAATGTAGCAATACTGGTTATTTACCAGGTCTGAACTGAATTTTCCGGAAAAATGTCAAATCCAGTGAATAAAGTTGTCATTACAATAACATGTAATGAAATAAAAATAAAATAAAAAAGAAATTTAAAACTAACACACAAGTAATTAAAATACATATACGTAACAATATATATATATATATATATATATATATATATATATATATATATATATATGTATGTATACATATATACATACACACTGGTGAAATCAGTTAAGCATCACACTGAGCTCACTGTGGAGTGGACACTGAATCAAGATACATGCACTAGAAAATTTGTTAATACAGTAAATTATCATTTACTTCAAACAGCTTACATGAACTGTAAGAATGACAGATCATGGGACAGGTAGTTAAAACTGTGCTGGTTGTACAATGAAATTAGACAAATGAAGTTGAAAATATTCATCTGCGTTAATAATAGATAATGAATTACAGGAATACATCAAGTATATTCGCCTGGTGTGAGAAAATGCCAACAGATTCCTCAGTCTGATTAAAAGGCACAAAGTGAAATGTATCTGCAAGATGTTTTGTATGAGTATGCCGTTAAGTATGTGCAAAAATTGTAATGGGCAAGTTACAGCATGAATGACTAGACTTGTATGGCCTCAATCATGGTGAGGAGATGACATTTTCACACTAGGTTGCCGTAACTAGTCAAAAGATGTTCTGAAGATCATTTTTTTATTATGGGATGTCTGGTCTTGTGAGGCTGTGGATGTACTCTTAGCATATTATGATCAAGGAATGTTTCTGAAAATAAAATAATAATAATAATAATAATGAGGACTTTGTATAGCGCCTAATCTTTAGAAGCTCTAAGCGCTTTACAACATTTGCCAACACTTAAAAAACATATATAATGATATGATTACAAAAACAAAAACAAACACCATGAAATTAGAAAACAGAAAACATGCTGAAAATATTTAAGGTAAGAAAACATTATTAGGTCTTTAAGTTTGTTCTTTCAGTTGAAATAGGTGAGTTTTAAGAGTGCTCTTGAATGAGATCACCGTGTCTTTGTGTCTAAGTTCAGTGGGCAATTCGTTCTGGCTTCAGTTTTATCATCATTCATCTGCTGCTTGCTACATGTCATCCATGATTTCACATTGGAAATGCACCTCTCTAAACCTTGGATGGTAGCTTCAACTTCAGTTGGGTGGCTAGATTTGTATATTTGGGTGTCATTAGCGTACAATTGGTGAGACACTGTGCTCAGTGTGTGAGAAACAATGTGCTCATCACTGCAGCTGTCATAAAGATGAAGCTTCCCAGCAAATCTTGGATAAACCTTACAATAAATGTGGATTCTAGAACATTTATAAAATGGGTAGATGTATGTATGGAAGGAAGGCTGGATGGAAACCATTTCTATATCCCTTTGTCTTAACACTCGGGGGGGGGGGAGGAACTGTAGCTAACTTGATGAAGTATGAAAGTATCAAGGTCACGCTGTAAGACACAACATCGTCATAATAGTGGATGACTGGATGGACTGACTGGATTTGAATATCATAATATCTCTCAGCTATCAGGCAAGGGGACAAAAACCAGGAATAAACAAAGAATGCTACTTCAATCTATTTTTATTCAAAAAGTAAACTGACATATTCATACAAGATCCTTTCAGCAACAGTCATTCAACAAATTACATGCTGACAATATATCGATGTGCTAGTTACAGAGACTTTAGACTGGCTATGTACAATTTAACACTGAATAATGTGAAAAATGATAACTTTACAATGCAGTACGACTTACTTGGTTGTTTAAGAATGATGCACAGTTGTAGTCTACATATATACACACATGCACATATACACTCAAATTATCTGTTAAATTTATTAGAGTCTGAAAGATGTTTAAAGAATTCTAGCAAAATGTAATAACTGTCCACATGGACAGGTATACACCTTCAGTTCTTTATTTAACATTCATAAAATTGTTCTTGTAAATGAGCGTGTGGTTAAACAATATCATAATTTTTAAAAATCACCAGAACCATAAAGGCAAATGTGTAGATTGTACTTTCGTTCCATCTTGATGCAAATTTGACTATGGTTACTCTTACCATGTATTTATTAATCACATTCGTTGTGTTTATTCCTCATACTGTAAGCAGCTCTATTAGCAAAAGCTGATAATAGTTACTAATAATCAGAGGATGAAGCTTCACTGACCACAAATTATGAAGAAACATTCTATCTGCATTTAAATACTTGTAAAGTGCCTCCTGACTAATTCTATCCCATTAACGTTTCATTTGGTTTGGTGTTTATGGCACAACAAGATAGGTAGGTTTCTTAGTCCCAATGCAAGTAGAATTAAGTGCCTTATCCAAGGACACACCATCATGCCAACCTGGGCTGATCTGCTGGTAGGATCTGAACCTGGATCCTTCTGGTACCAAGCCCAGCATGCCAACTGCCTTGAGCCTATTCTACATCATCGAGCCCAAGTTTGAGTGGTAAAAATGAAATATTCCATAAAGCTT
This sequence comes from Megalonaias nervosa, assembly GCA_016617855.1. Taxonomy (NCBI): domain Eukaryota; kingdom Metazoa; phylum Mollusca; class Bivalvia; order Unionida; family Unionidae; genus Megalonaias; species Megalonaias nervosa. The sequence continues at coordinate 3,917 of JAECUM010006104.1, forward strand.
AACTTCCCTAATTTCCTAACATTGTTGTACATTTGCATAAGGATTATACATATTTGCAATAATTAATAACTTTTGAGAAAATCTGATAATCTCATGTAAATGTGATTAAAATTATGCTCCTTTTTTAACTGACTTTGTTCACAACATCAAGGATGACAAAATTTTATCATAATGGAATAGATATTAGATTACTCAAATCCATGGAATACTTGTTAAAATTTTGTTGTTGTCTACTACACTTTCCTCATGTCTACATGCATTTAGCACCTGATTTTTTCTTCAATCCTGCTTGTCCTTCACATGTACCCAAATATTAAGTCTTCCTCTAATTTGATGATTCTCTCTCTCTCTCCCTCTCTCCTGCTAAACACATAATTGTTAATCGCGATGTTTGCTCTTCTTGGATTTTTTTCTGTGTCTGCTGGGACTGCTAGAAGCTGACTTTCTTCGAGGTGACCTTGACCTTGATCTCTTAGACCTCTTAGGACTGCAAAGACAAATGGAAAGTGAGTTCTGATAAAGCATGATAATTTATACATAGGGTTCTATCAGGAAGATAAGCATCATTGTAAATTATACAATATTTATCCTTGGCAACAGTCAATGTTAGAACAAAATTATGTTAACTTGTCTAATCTCTTATTAACATACTGAAATGTGAAAAATAAGTTCTACCCCATGTACAATTTATTCTGGCAAGGTGTACATAATGTAAACATAATTCACATCAAGACCAAAAACATATGGGCATGTGTAATAATAGAACATTTAAAAAAAGATGGGATTTTTAAAAAAAAAAAAAAAAATTCTCTCCAATTATGTATCAAGACTATTTATAACTGTTACTAAAGCTATGTTATTATCATCATGTTTATTTTAAAATGTATCTAATGTAATAAAGAAAACAAAGTGTGCAGGTTATCAGAAAGATATCTAGACTTTCTCTTTGTGTGGCATTTGGTTCATAATTTTCTACTTTTTTCACAGTACAATTAGAGGGATGGTGAGCAATTTATTCAACTAAATATACCCTGCCCTTCTCCTACCCCCCCCCCTTTGGACTCGGAATGCAAAAAGGCTTGACATGCCCCCCTGCATGTTGGAAGCGATGGCTAATAGATGCAGCCTATTGCTGCAGGATGTGTATTGTGATCATGTTCCAGCTGACACAGTCTACAGTTAATGAAGTTCACAAGTCTTCAAAAAGAGTGCATGTACAATGCTGCTTTACAGCTGATGGCCAATACTATGTACCATTACAGATGATGGCCAATACTATGTACCATGCTTTACAGGTGATGGCCAATACTATGTACCATTACAGCTGATGGCCAATACTATATACCATGCTTTACAGGTGATGGCCAATACTATGTACCATTACAGCTGATGGCCAATACTATGTACCGTGCTTTACAGCTGATGGCCAATGCAGACCTGCCAACCCTGATGAGTCCGTCCCAGTAAGGCAGTTGATTTTTCTCCATAAGATTGACCAGTTTTCAGTAAGGTGTAACAAATATCAATAACTGCTATTGTAAAACTGGAAAATGTAAATAAAAGTTTGACGCAGCGACGATAAATATTATGTTCAACTGAAAAGTTTGTAAAGTACGCGTCGACTTTATTTACCAATAGTACAGCTGCACAAACTTTAGTTCCAAACCCTATGCAACTCAATGGCTTGTTGCTATCTCTCAACCTGACGTAATTCTTGGAAATTCTTTTCCATTTCACATGACGACGGCAATCATATCTCCCGCCATGCGGCATACTCAAATTGCCACATGATGTCCAATAAACGTAATTGTGTCCTTTCCTGCTTTTATTCACAAGAATCTGAATACTCGTTTTTATTTTTCTGCATTGATTATTAACACTTTTTCAGAAGCTTATTTTCCCTTTCGTATTAAACATGCATCGCTTTCTGGACACCATTTTTAAAAAATTATATAATCAACAGTTTGATCATGCACACTTTGCATGAACAAATAGGTGCAGTATAAAGCATCTGGGGTGCTGCTGTAAAATTAGTCTGGTTCCATGACTAATTTTACTAATGCTAATATGAAACCCAGATCCATATCAAACATGGATGAACCAATTATCCGGATTTTTTGGCAACGATCATTTTTCCGTAGTATTTGCTTGTATGCCATAAGCCCATATTTTAAGGGTAATTTTCGTAAGACTTACAGCAAAATCATAAGAGTTGGCAGGTCTGCCAATGTTATGTAACATGCTTTACAGCTGATGGCCAATACTATATACCATGCTTTACAGCTGATGGCCAATACGATGTACCATGCTTTACAGTAATCCATAAAAAACTACAAGACAATGACATATTAATGTCATGGTTCTTATAGCACAGAGTTGTTTTTCAAAGATTTGCCCACGACTTCCAAAAGTGTTCAAGGCGCATTTTCTTTTTGGAATTTGAATTTTCTCCAAAAATTTTACTTTGCTTATCACTCCATGTACAGGTACAAAGGAGATTAAAAAGATTAATTAGCATGCCTCTGGAGCAAAGGGATACTACTCCATCTGGTAACTACTTGTGTCATATGCTGTTTGATACACCAAATTTTATCCTATTTTATATATTTACTCATAGTTTTAGTACACATTACCCCTCCCCCCAATTCTTAATTAAAATGAGACAGATTTCATTCAATTTTAATGTTTATATTCCTTATGATAAATTCAAAGAGTCTGGGAAAACAAAGACTTTTCAAGGATAAAACTAACTTGTACAACATTCAGCGAGTTTTCATGGGAACACCATGATGTCAATAATTTTTCAAGGTTTTACTATCAATGGATATGTCCTGATGATGATGATGACCATAATGTGTACCAAGTTTCACAGAGATCCATCAGAAACTGCAGGGCAAGTTGTGTTCACAATATTCTATCATAAACCATATCCAGCTGCAAGACTAAATGGTCAATAATTTTAACAACAATTGTACCATGAACAGTGTGTGTGTGTGATTTGGATTTTTAATGTAGCTTTAACAATTTTTCAGTCATATCGCTACGATGTCTGCAGTGAGGCAGTTTACAGTGATGTCTAGCACTGGGGCATCATGCCACAGACATTAAGCATGATCTCCCACCTGATCACATTATTCTGACACCATGCCGACCAGTCCTAACACTAACCTCTTAATGCTGAGTGCCAAGCAAAGGCAGCTGTTAGTACCATTTTTATAATTCTTTGGTATGATTTGGCCGGGGTTCAAATCCGCAACCTCCCGCATCTGAGGCAGACGTTCTAACCACTAGGCCACCGGAGCGGTACCATGAACAGTATTCATTCATATATTATACACATCTGTACCGATAGCTGAAACCTTTTTGCACAAATAACTTATTTCAGTCACAGTAACCTTGACCCTGGACCTTTAGACCCCAATCATTAGGTTTCTTCCTTATCACTACTTCAAGTCATTCATCATGTTTAGTCCAGGTCTGTGATGTAGAATTTTGGAAACTATCAACGAGTTTAAGAAATATAAGCAAATAATGAAACTTTAACCAAAACCTTAACACTGATTTTCTATGACTGTAACCTTGACTCAGAGGTCACAGGGTCTAGCAACCCTGTTATAGGGTGAACTGATTTAGCTTCATAATGATTCATGCCAAGTATGATGAAAATCTATGAAGGTTTTAGGAAAAATAATTAACCACAACCTTAATGAATTGTTCTATGAATATGACCTCGACTGCAAGGTAAAAGATGCAAGCAAGCATGTCGTGGAATGAATTATAATGATTCATGCCACTGATGATAACAATCTATGAAGGGGTTTATGAAATATATGTAAATGATACATTTTAACCAAACCGTAACAAACTACTAATGCCAATGCTGCAGCTATTGTAAAAATTACTATATCTTGATTACCACTAATGTAGGATCAACAAAAATTGTATTCATTCTCTGAACTCATGTATTTAGTTTTTCTTGATCATCAGAGCCCCTAAAACCCTAATACTTTCAATAATTCTTTATTAAATGTTATCATACTGATCTGCTGCTCACGCATCAATCATAGCTTTGATCTGTCATGCTGTAATTGTGGGTTGAAATTTACTCTTAAATAAATCATTATGAGGTTTTGCGAACCTTTTTGATCTTTTAGATCTCTTGGGACTGTCGACATACCCTCTGTATGGTGAACTGGACATATGCCTCTTGTAAGATTCTCCACCAGGTGAATCAATCAATTCCTGAAGATAACAAATATTTACAACATCATCCCAGAGTTCCAGTGCAACACAAAAGTCGGACAAATTATGCAATGTTATAAACCAGACACAAAATTTTCTTAACAATTTGAAACAAATAAAACAAGTGAAAAGCAAAGACATCTTGCAAGAACACTATGTTGAGTGGGACCAAGTTGATACTAGGATGTAATGTAAGAAATTTATGTTGTCTTTTGGGAAAAGAACATGGTCTGTAAAATAAAGAAAGTGCGTAACACCATAGCTATTACAATAAACTATTCAAAATTATTATGAAAATTACCTAAAAGAAAGTGATGAAAACTTGAAGAGGTGAAAACAATCATGCAGCAAAAAATTTAAATTTTTCCTATATTTACAAGTGAAAGAAATGGCAAGTTTCTAGTATCATCAGCTTACAATCAAACAGCTGTCATTAAAAGTAAAATATACTAAATGTATTTTCAATTAAATACAATCAAACAGCTGTCATTACCAGTAATATATTCCAGATGTATTTTCCATTAAATACAACACAGCTGTCATTACCAGTAACATATTCTAGATGTATTTTCAATTAAATACAATCAAACAGCTGTCATTACCTGTAGTATATTCCAGATGTATTTTCCATTAAATACAATCAAACAGCTGTCATTACCAGTAATGTATTCTAGATATATTTTCAATTAAATACAATCAAACAGCTGTCATTGCCAATAATATATTCCTGACATGTTCAATTTAAATACAAAGATCTGTCATTACCAGTAATGAATTCTAGATGTATTTTCAAGTAAACACAATCAAACAGCTGTCACTACCAATAATGTATTCCAGACATATTTTCAATTAAATACAATTATTCAGCTGTCATTACCAGTAATGCATGCCAAGACGTATTTTCAATCAAATACAATTAACCAAGACAATAAAAAAGCTAGCTTAACAAATGTTCACTTTAACTGAATATAGAGCCATCAATGGCATATTACATACCAGACTTTAAGAGTCCTATGTGTAATCACCAAGATACGGCTGGCTCCCGATTATTAAACAAAAGGTCTCAAGATACATAGTCTTGAATTAAACTTACTGTGCAGACATCAGAATTTTCTTGTCAGAGTCAAGATGACCTCTGACCCTCAAATCAAAAGGTTTCTTGATTAGCCTGAGTACAAGCCAATTCACCAGGAACTTACACAGGAACAAAAATTTCTGCAAAACCCATTTACGACTTTTGACTTTTCGATGCCCAAATTAACTGGTCTTTTCCAAATGTTAAGAGAAAGCCCTCCACCAACTTTGATCTATGTATGAGGACTAGAACTAAATTTAATATGCAAAAAAAAATCTTCCTTCAATCATAATTATCTTGATCTCTGACCTTTTTGATTCCATGTTAACAGGTTTCTGTCTAACCCAAAGTGTAAGTTAGCCACACACTTTGGTGAACATACATGATCAAGAACAGATTTGTTTCATTCTTGCAGAAACCTATCTTCATTGTCCATCCAGTGATCTTGACCTGTGAACTTCTGACCCCAAAATCAACAACCTTCACAATATTCCACAAAATCAGTCCAGGTCTATGATGTAGAATTTAAATCTGTTGTGTAGAAATGGTTTTCCTTCTTCAGTTACACTGACCTGGACATTTAACCTTAAAAGTCCAAATGGTTAGGCTTCTTCCTACCACCTGGACAAGCCATCCATGAAGTTAGGTTCAGGGTTATTGTGAAGAACTAATGGTACTGTGCAAAAATATATTTTCATGCTTTGGTCTCAGTGATTTTGACCTTTGACCAACACCACTCTCCAAATAACTGGTATACATCTTCCTTATGCCAAGTGGAAGCTAACAACAAAGTTTGGTACTGGTACATGGTGAAGGATTTTAGTGAAAAGAAAACATAGAGATGGTCATAAATCATAACATAATACACCCCACCCCAAAGTATGCATATAATGAAAATCATTCCTTGATGGAACTTACACTCTATATCTGAAAAGAACTTCCAGCAATTCTAGATAAGATCATTTTCTTCTTTTTAACTGCCGAGTGTTGAAACCATCTCCATTATTCTTGAGCAATAACAAATGTTTACAATTAGCACCTGTGGAATCCATATATTGAATGTCAAATTATTCATACACGACCAACATTAAGTTTAAGCAAAGATAAATTGTACTGTGCATGAGTGAAAGAAGATAGAACTGTTCTTCTTGTGTCTGTAGACAGGATGAGAAAATCTCATGGAAAAGATGTCAGGGACAAAACTTGATATGTATCCAATCCCCTAAAATTATATTTCCTGATCATCCTAACACAAATGGGGAATTCTCTACAAATGTGTCTACCTTTGAGAGAAGTTTTTTCCTGTGGTGTTCCACCTGTTCTGCAACTGTCATCCCAGGTTTGCGACTTCTTTTGCCACTCTCCACTTCATCCTGGTACTTCACTACCTTCACCTGGAAAACACAGGCAATCTTAGTATATGATGATTATAGAAATAAAAGATTTAACATGAAAAGAATTGAATAATTTGGATCTTCTGCAATCGCTGACAAGCAAAAGATTTGCAATTATTTAACAAGTTTCATACAAGTCATTAAAATGATCACAAATAAGGTAAAAGACATGACAAAAATAAAAAAATTTTTGAATAAAATTTAATCTAGATTGTTAAAATCATTCTAAAATACATTCAGAAGACAATGTCATTGTCCTCTGATCTTATTGTGAATTTACTTTTTTTTATGTGGAACCAATTATTGCGAACCATGAATTTAATGACAACCAACAATTATCCCTCTTTGGAACCAACAGCACGCCTTCCCAAATCCATGAATTTGAATAACGAGGAAATTTTACTAGTTTGCACAACCACTGAGATTGATAATTAAAAAATAACTAAATTCAGTTTATGACACAAACTTTGTGAAGCAACATTATATATCTAATATGGAAAGATGAGTCTTTTTAGATCTCCAACCCACAAATGACTGTTACTATAATGTTCAGCACATGAAGGAGCTTTTTGATACAGTAAGTGTCTTGTATTTTAAATTTCTTGAAGGAAGTTAACATTGATTCAAGGGATGGACAGGTAGGGAAATTTTTCTGGGTACACAGCCGGGTCAGTTCTTACTGGGTACTGCAAATATTAGAGATTGATGGGAGGTAAATGTTGCTGGGCCGGTTATTTCCAGGTAGTTCAAAACCTGGCTGGGTCTGGATGGCCAGGTCAGGTACCTGTTCTTCCATAATTTATTCTAAAATGTAGCTTGTGTGCAACTAACTTCCTTGGAGTATTTTTAAGTAAAATGTGTACTGTAAATCACCATATCTTTTATTATCTAATTTCCCTTTGTATACAACATTTACATTCCTTTCTGATCAGGAACCTTCATATGATATCCTCACCATCACCATCTCATCATTTTGTTTTTGTCTTTGGTTGATATTTAACCATTTTTCATACATAAATCATTTATTATATAACCTTTTAATGTGGTGCTAAATAGCCTTACAGTGCTGGTGCACTGTAAAACCTCAATCAATAAAGCAATCATCCATGGTTTCATCTTGATTTGACTCCAATTATGAGATGAAAATAATCGAAGTGTTAATTCTTTGTTAAATTGGATTCTCTTACATTGACCCTGTTATGTTCTTTTTCCTTTAAGACCTGACATAATTTTCTAGGATAATTTCTTAATTGTACAAGTTTATCCCTCACTGACTTTTCATATGACTTTTTTCAACTGACACAAGAATGAGTTTCTAATCTGAATGTATGCATCTAGGTGACTAGTTTGGCTTGTAAATCTTTAATTCCTAAAAAGAACAGCTAATTATTTGGTAAAAATGTATTTCTCCAAGAATACTTACCCTAACATTAATTTTGGGAAGAAGCTCTGCCGCCTCTCAAATCCAGCAATTATGGAACGACCAAAAATGATGTCTTTAATTTCTATATTACATACAGATCAATGGAGGAAATTATTTCAAACACTTTCCTTACCTCCCCTCACCACCATTAGGTGTCTACAGTTTACCAATTTTAGCTCCAATGACATGTTAATGAGGATGGTTACATTTGCATGTTGGTGTGGGAGAGTTTAAAAGCAATATGATTAGGTAAATACTCTGACATTGAGGCATATTATTGTTTTTGCACCAGTCCATGGAATCTGACCAAATCACCTTGTGTACCTTCAAACTTGAGAGCCTTACTTATTTTTTTCACAAGGCTGCCCTGACATGAGCAAGGTTTGAAAGGGTAGCCAATATGGGCATGCATGAAGCATGTGTGACCTTTACTGATTGAACCAGTTGGGTCTTGAGAGAAAATTTTCCTGGCTTTGTCTATCACTAGTTTGAGCAGATCTTCACCCAGGACTTGTCCTACCTAGGAAGGGCTATCTGAATCCCTTTGCATTTGTGGTCAATACCAAGACCATTGAGGGTGGAGAGCAGACATAACCCCAAAACCCCTTCTAACTGACTGAGAGTGCATCCATGACCCATGCCTTTGAGTCTGGGACTGGTGAGATGCAGGTAGACAGTTTGTGATTCCACCTCATAACAAATTTATCATATGGCTTTCTCAAAGTGCACAAATCCACTGAAAGATATATGAGTGGATGGACCACTTCATGTGAAGGGTCTGATTCCTTCTCAACGATGAAATGACCACGAAACTAAGCATGTCTGGAGAACATCTAATCTGGGTCCTTTTATTCATTTGTGTGCACCAACAGAGAAAATCCCAAACCAGAATGCATAGATGTGGTGATTTTGTACCCTCTTTTGAGGAGGTAGTCAACCACCAAAGAATTATCACCCATAATGAGGACTACATTTCCACCATACTGGTCCTACCAGAAATGAAAAATGTTTACAATGGCCTTCATTTCTAGAATGTTGATGTGGAGACAAAACTAGTATTTCAAATTTGCCACTGGCCACAGTGAAGCTGGGCAACAGATGGTCTCTCAAAACTGTACAAATTCATATCTGTGCCGATTGCATTTTCTAGTTATTGTTTTTCTCCAGGAATTCCAGCTGTCAGTCATTGTTTGTTGTGCCACTGATGCAGAAGACACTAGTTTGAGCAAGACTGAGTCAACTGGAAAATGGATGGTCAATAATCCACAAAATTAACTTAGATTCTGTGAGAGATATGAGATACAATACATACTGTATTAAGCAAAAGCTAAAAACTGGTAAACAATCTTAGCCACCAAGCAGTGGTTAAGGCAGGTATGAGGACAAGAGAAGATGAAAAATTGTCTTTTTGTGCCTGATGGATTTGAGAGATAGCAGAGCTTCTTCCTAATGTTAATGTAACTGAGGAATCTATTGAAAAGAGAAGCTGAAATTTCTCCTGTTTAGCTTTATCACAATCTTGATTCACCATGGGGTTGTAACCTCTACAGTAAACTGGAGAGTTTTCAACACAAATTCCCTTATAAAAAGAACAAACTTTGTTAAACAATCATCGATATTTAAAAGCTGTAAATTGATTATGTCTAAAGCATGATCAATAAACTTTTTGCTCAAAGAGTTCTAGAAGAGATTCCCAGTCTGCATCTGTCCACATAAAATACTGCCAATCATCCTCACCGATAATAACACAACCATCATTGATGTACCCATTAAATATGTAATCCCAAGTATTATGGTCTAATTTACAACATTTGATCTATTAACAATTTTCTTACTATTCATCTGTCGTCAATACCAAAAGTCTGATATAAAGGGAAACAACTCTGTGAAGCCTACTATTAAGTACATGTATATTAAAAACTACACATTTCCACAAAAGCCAACCAAAATTGTGTTTTAGGCTTTTGTATTATATGACAGCAAAAAAAATCATTGCAAACATAGATGACATTTACATTTAGTGTCATAAGGTATCAAGTCAATTCTTTTATATGAGCATTAAAATCTACTGCATGAAACAAAGGTGCTTTCTGATAAACAGATTTTAATCTCTTTAATTTCTCAATAAATATGTCAATACCCAATGCTTTAGGTTCGTCATAAATTGGCAATCTCTCCCGTGAAATATATACAAATATAAAAATGACAGCTCTGATATCATTCAGTACATTAGAAGAAATATGCAACACAACAGCTCTGATATCATTCAGTAAATTAGAAGAAATATGGAACACAACAAAATCTTCCATATCACTGCATATTCTTGATACTATCTTTATTTACTAAATGTGTCTTGATAAATCCAGTCATACCCCTAAGTTCCAACCTAGAATTTACATACAAGAAAACACCCATTTTTCTTTCCATATTGCCTAAACTCTAATCATTACAGAAGATCTGCACATTGTCAATTTTCATGTATCATATGATTCAACACTAAATGTTATGCTTATCTTTGTTTTTGTTAAACAAAGTTAAGTGTTGTCTAGTGTTATTATTCCATTCAAACTACTGTATATGTGTTTGAGTGCACACTCATTAGAATCCATCTGATTTTTCAATTCATATTATATACTGAATATTTCCTCTTAGTAAAGTTTACATTTGGTCTTCAAAATCTGACAACATAAATCTTCATTGATGGCAGTTTTACCTCAATCTCCCTAAGTTTAGCTCTCCTCTCCTCTGAGAGTTCCTGTTTCAAGAGTCTCTCTGGTGCAGATGCTGATGTTGTGGAGATAGAAGAGGACTCCTGAGAATCCTGAGACTCGTCATCAGAAACCATTTCTGTTCCATCTAGATCTTCTTCCAATGGTCTGAAATCAAACAGTGAGATTCAAGTTATATGGCTTAAGTCTTCTCCAGCACACATGTGGCTTAATAACGACTGAATCAATCTCGATATCCCCAGCATGGAGTCAGTCTGATTATTTAAGTTCTAATGGAAAGGAAACCAACCCAATTTATAGACGCTGTAGTTTCATTTATTTTCATGGGGCTCAATCTATGTAGTTATGTAAAAAAAAATAATATTTGTGTGAATATTTAAAATCGTGGTCTTGTCTGTCAAAGTTTGCATAATAGTAGGTATTTAATTTCATGGTTGAACCTCCACAAATATTCAATATATAAGGACCAAAATAAAGAATACCAAAGAATAAAATGCTGCTGATGCAAACAGCAATCACCTGAATGTTTAAAACAATACTACCAAATGTATGAGCACAAATTAAAGCCCTAACAAATTCAATACTTACATCATGTTTTTGTCTGAGTGAGTAACATCAATGGAAGCAGAGTGAATAACATCAATGGAAGCACAAATAAAATGCTTGTGAAGATCATTTATTTACACTGTTCAAAAGGAAACTGAAGCCACCAAAGTTTGAAGAAGTTAACTAAACTTAAAGAAATTGGAATTGCTCCTTTGTTTCAGTGCTCAACAACACACGAAAGTGCAAATATGCTAACTAAACTTAAAGACACTCCTTTTTTCGTGTCTGCCTCATGTACAGACCAATTTCAACCATCAGACTTGACAAGGAAAAAAAAGTGTTTAAAGAAGAATTAAGATGACACTTCCATAGCATGTATGCTAAACAGGTCAAGGAGGTCATCATGGAAAAGGAAGATGTTGCTGGTGATTATCAGTGCACTGTAGTAGTGAACCTTGCAACCACATTAATTGACAAATTCACGCTGAATGGATAATTGCAGCTCACATGATAATGTGTGAAAGATGGACCTAATTACCAGTGGTTTTGAGAAAGCTGGACATGTTTAATTCTGCAATTTTGAGACTTTTTATGACAGGCATCTGGGTGTACCATGAGACTTGATAGACACAATGTTGATACTGTGGTTTTGTCTGAAAATTAGTAATGTATGGGGATTAAAACTCTCATGTAGTTAGCACATATACAAGTTGCTTCATTAATAATAGTGCTTCAAGCAATAATTCTAGTACTTTACAGGATCGTTGTTCTTTGGATTAAAAACATGGATAAAATGAAATGTGCTTTCAGGAGGATTTAAATTTTCTATAATAGTTGTATTCGGTTGAAGGATTGATTTGAATAAATATAATTTTTTATATACTCGTATTTTAAATCATTCTTTCATTCATTTTCAGCATTACTAGGGATTGAATACCATATAATTTTTCTCGTTTCTCTCTATCCTCACTTATCTCACATATTAGTTTAAGACACAGAGTGGAAATAATTGATACCAGATACCTTATTGATATGTGTGCATTGAAGCAAAATAAAATGCTTTATAACTCTTCTCACTGGATAAAATAAAAGATGTGGAAAAGCTAATATTACCAGATTACAGTGTTGTGTTATGTATCTTTGTTTTGTGTGCTTGACCTTTGTTTGCAATTTTGGGTAAAATAATTATGGCCTACCTGACTTTTATCATTTTTTGAAAAGTTGTTTACTGATATTTGAGTTCAAGATCTAGCCTTATTCACAGAATGTTCTGGAAGCAAACTTCTGACCCACGTTCTGCTCATTTTATTGTGTCTTATGTTTTTATATAAGGTTGAGGTATATGAAATTTCATTCCTATATTGAGATCAGTCTGTGGAATCATTTTCAGTTGAGTTCTGATATAATTTGAGAGATATTATTTAAATTATTCATTGGAGTTACAAAGTGTTCCTTGCCATTTTGGGCAAAAAAAAGAACACTACTAGAGGATTATTGTGAATTCATTCAAAAACATCTAAGATTATATCACTGTGATACATCAAGACTGTTGGTACATAACCTATTCAAGATTAATGGTACATCAGCACATGAAATACTGGAATTCATTTGGAACATACTCTTGGACTTGCGATAGGATTATTTGCAATATAGTTCATAATACTTAAGTTCCTCTAAAGTTTTACTTTTGTAATTTAGAGAAATAAATTTACTTGTTGATTTTAATAACTTGTTAGTTTGTCTTCTTTCTGTTAGTTAGTTTATGACCATAGAGTTGTAACAAATACTGTTGATTTATCAAACACTAGTAGCATTGTTAATTTCTAGGAATGAAACACAGTAACTGACCTGCCAACCCTAACAAGACCTTCTCAGAAAGGCAATTTTTTCCATAAATTGGACCAGTTTTCAGTAAGATGTAACAAAGTATATACAGCTATTATCAAGCTGGAAAAGATGCATTTAAAAGTCCAGAAGTGTGATTCAAGACAGATGCAGTGGTAGTAAACATTGTCTTCAACTAAATGGTTTGTAATGTCCAATAAATATAACTGCCCTTCCTGCTTTTCCCCCAAGAATATGAATATTTCATTTTTATTCCTGTGTACTCAGGGTTAGAAGTGAAATTTAATGTTACAATTTGAGGAGGTATTTTTAGTTTTTTCTTCTTCAAGGTTTTAACATTTTTTTTGCAGTCCATGACAAAAACCAGTTACAAGATTATCACCATGGTGAGCATAACATTTATTAAAAATTTGATAAAGTATACTCTGATTCTGTTTTCTAAATAAAATGAAAAATAGAGTGAAAATTAATAAATAATTAAAAAACAAATACCTGCAAGTGCTAAGAAACCAGTTTTTCCTAGTAAAATATGCTTCTTTGAGAATATTTATCAAATCATAATACCCTAGGATAACTACTACTGCCTCACAAACACAGCCCTCCTATGATAAAAACCTTTAGCTAAAAAGCTAAGAGTTGTCTGCCCACCTAGATCGTGGTCAGGCAGAGACTGTCACCAAATCCTAAGAATATCTCAGTTACTACAGGAGCAGAAGGCATGCTCTTGAGGATACAATTGTAGGGATGCTGGGAGTGTGTTTATTATGATCAGGTAAGTATTCTTGAAGATACTTTACTAGGAAAAATTGGTTTCTTCTTTAAATACGTTACCCAATCATAATACCTTAGGAGAAGAGGTTTAAGTAGAGGGAGAGACATCCCTTTACCCTGGAGAAGACATATCCATTCCCCTAAGGTATGTAAGACAGCTTCTAGATAACAAGACTGGAGAAGACTCCATCTGTCAGGGAGCGGCTTTGAAAAGGGAAAATTTTCCCTCTTGCAAATCCAGCTGAAGTCATGAAGACAATCTTATGACCTGTTGTGTCATGGCTATAGGTTCTACCAGATCAAGTTGAGCCCTTAGGGATCAAAGATGTCTGAGATAAAAACTGAAGAGTGTCAACTCCGATCTCTATCCCATGGCCAGATAATGCCAGTTACAGAACAGTTTCGGTGAAATGCTCTACTTGTGGCAACTGCTTTAACCTTGTGAATCAAAATGCACAACAAAGTCATTTGAGCTGGGGTTATTTCTCTATATGCAGAGCAAATAACCCACTTAATCCAAAATGAAAGGTCTGTGCTGATATATATTTTCCTATTCCCGTTTGAAAAATAAAAATAAGTGTGATCTCCCTTGGTGATATCACTTCAAGACTCGCACTGGATTTTGTAGGTGGTCTTGAGTTGAAGTGTCCAGAGTAGACAGTAATTTCATTACAAAAAAATTCTGATTACCCATGGATGGGAGCCTATTCTTGGAAATCAAAGAGGGTACCATCATGAGTGAAACTGACCCATCTTATCAAAACTGCAAGTAACTCGGGTCCACTGATAAGGCATATATTCACTGATTCTGCCTGTCATAGCTAATGCACAAGAGGAAGCAGGTCTTGTAAGATTTGGCAAGTCAATGATGCCCTTGCAAGTGGGGGGATTCATGAGCAATATTGATCCATCATGTTGAAATTTTAAGTAGCTGTATGAAATGTAAGAAATGTATTGCCTATTTTGCCTGCCGACAGCTAAAGTGGTGAGGAGGCATGACTTTTAATAATAGGTGAACTAATTAAGCTCTTTAGTGCAGTTCATATGGTGTCTTGTTCCTCCAGGTTACTCCCCATGAAAAGTCCACTTAGGCAAGGGC
The DNA here is from genome assembly GCA_016617855.1 of Megalonaias nervosa. NCBI lineage: Eukaryota > Metazoa > Mollusca > Bivalvia > Unionida > Unionidae > Megalonaias > Megalonaias nervosa. The sequence continues at coordinate 19,041 of JAECUM010006104.1, forward strand.
CCATGCCTATGGCCAGATGAAATCCAAACAAATCGAGGGGCAGGCAGTTTCTTTGGTCCATGCAATGTCCTCTCTTCTCTGATAGGGCAGTGTGCCAGTGATTATGGAACAGTAAATTTAATTGTGATGGATGCTAACTATTTCTCAGTGAAGAGTCTAGAAAGTCAGCTATTGTGGTATGGATGTCTCCACTGGAACAGAGTATTATGGTGTGAATCACTGTGATTATATTCCATTGCCTTCCTATACTGACCCAGTTGGTCCTGTATTCTCCATTCCAATCAGGATAAAGATACACTCAGATACTTTTGGTACTTGTGTCATGTTCAGAATCAAAGGTGTTGGATGTATACACATTCTTCCAATTCAATGTATAGGAAGCAGCAGTTAGTCAGGACCTTGGGCCCATGACAGATGTGACAAAAATTGGGGCTGTTGGCATTCCACCTTGTCACTAATGTCTATCAAAAGTCATTCCCATGGATCAAGTGAAAATTTCAATTTTTCTGGAATAACTTAGGTATATAACCTGGTCACAGGCAAAGATTACTTTCAATACTGCCAGCCCCCAGAATAATATTCCCATATAATCCTTCTCCAATTTTAATGGAGGAAAATGTATGAATCCGTTAAAGAGTTTCATTGAAAAGTGTTTTGCTAAATGGTGTATATTGCACAACTTTCAAAACTACCCAACAAAAACTCTCATATGCAATACAGTAAACCTCTTGAGAAAATAATTCATCCACAAAGGACTCCTTCCCGCAATCCTCCCACCAAATGGAAAAAATACCTTATTACAAACATAACAATAATTTTTAAAGCTAATTTAACTTACGCCCCATCAAGATCCTCCTCCTCCTCAATGGCCTTCTTATCTTTTTCTTCCTCTTCCTCCTCTTCTTGTTGATCCAGCAGATCCCACTTCGAGGTTGTCATGGCTAGAGGAAGAAAAAAAAAAAAGAGTCATTTGCAATGTGTGTATTGCAAATGGCTCCACACACCACAATTTTCTCTGTAGGGTTCTTGCACAAATGCACTTGTTTTGGGAAACCAAAGTTTGGAGGAAACAGTCATTCAAAGGCCACAACTCTTCTAAAATATGACATGGAATGCATGAAACAACTCTTTCAACAAATACAAGCAACATCACATCTGAAGATATGAAGCTAATTGACAAAGACTGTAACTCTATCCAAAATGAAGTAGGCAAGACCTCCCTCCCCCCTTCCCCCCAAAAGCCACATCTAGCCTATGATACAATGTTCACATCAAATTGCAGCTGAATGTGTTTAATGCTAAAACCAACAGTAAGTATACAACTAACCAACAACACATACACAACTAACCAAAAATGAGGATGCAACTAACCAACAACACGTACATGACTAACCAACAATGAGTATACAACTAACCAACTATGAGTATACAACTCACTTACTAACATCTGTAAATCAAATTGCTACTTATCTGTACATAGGTACATACTATATATCTGAATGAGAAATAACAAGCATGTGACATACCTTGAGCTTCTAACTCAGTTTCATCAACTGTTTCCCACTTGGACATGGCAAACTTTGGTTTTGGTGAGGAGGACAGCTGCTTTGTATCCTCCAAAGGCACTCCATCTAGGTCCTCCTCCTTGTCTGGCACTGGGACTGTAGAAAGTATTTACTATATAATATACTGTGAAAGCAGTTGGTACTACCACCAGTAGTCTTATAAAATAAATATTTTCTATTACTGTGATATACAAACATGTTTAATATGAACAAAGACACAACTAATTTATGATAATGCAAAGTGTGTCTCTCTGCAAGCTTGTACACAAAATAAATAATTTACCTTAACAGTAAGCAGCAAACCTTCTGAAATATATGATGGTACATGGAAGTCTTTGCATCAATGAAGCTCCTACACATTTAAAATGAGGAAGTCAAATAATACAAATGAAAATACTTTTATACAAACTGCATTGACATATCACATGGCAGAATATAATTTATTTGTATTAAGAATGGGCATCTGGGACCAAAGTAAGTGTCTTCTTTCCATGTAAGACAAATTTCCTTTACATGCTTGGATTCACTTTCATGCATAGATATTCTGTATCAAACACACTGAATGTACAAAATGTGAGCTGATTACTTTTTACTTCTTCAATTTCATCAGGGATTGGCACAATATCAATGTCCTCTAGAGGTTTGCCATCTAGATCTGGGTCCCCTATGATTTCTGTATCCAGTGGAGCTCCATCTAAATCCTCCTCATCTTTCTCTGAGTCCTGCCTCAGCAAGACCTGAAGGAAAGTAAACGTGTCAATAGAATGCTGTCAATTTATTTTTTTATGCATGGGGTACCAATTCTGGAAAACAACATAACTGCTAAAAACTATAAATTTAAAGCCTATTAACAATGGTCACACTGTAACAAGAACAGCACTGTGAATTGTAAATTATAAGCTCACCCCATGGTTAATAGTCATCTATGTAGTCACTAGGACATGGTTGACCCAGGAGACTACTGACTAATAGATCCTGATGCCCTTCAACCTATGGTCACCATTTTCTTAGCAGACTTATCTTTATAATGACCTCTGACCTTTAGACCCCATGATCAATAGGTATCTTTATTACGCTAAGTGCAAGCCATAAACAAAGTCTGATTAAAGAGCTTGCTCCAGAACAACAATTATTCTGCAAAAAGCAGTTTCTTTCTGCCACAATGGCCTTGACCTTTGATGTTTATACCCCAACATCAGTAGACTTTCACCTTACCCTACATGGAAGTCATCCAAAAAGATTAGTAGATGTCTCTGATGCAGTCCTAATGTTACTGTGTACCAACCATCCTTCTCCCTTTCAGACAGTGACCTTGACATCTGATCCCAAAATTGACAGGCTTTTTACCCCAGGTGCAAGCCAACCACAGTATATATGATTGTAAAGAACTTGAGTTATTGTGCAGAAATGGAACTGGTTTCAGATGGATGGACATACAGATCAAATCATAACATAATACACTCCACTTTATGGTAGGTGAGTAAGAACTAGAGCTGAGAGCAATGTGTGCATTGGATAGGGTCCCACTCTCTACAATATGCTTGGCATGGCCTACAGGTGAAGAACACCAATAGGAATCCCAATGCTGGGGAAAAGATGGCAAATCAAGAGCCATAACTATTCTAACTGATGATGTGGAATGGTGGAAATCCAAATCATTTGAAGTCTTACCAATATAAAGTTATATCATAACTGAAGCTGAAATGTAATATTCCATGGTAAAGTTAGCCTGTGCAAAATAAGGTTATGAGGACAGACAAACAAGGGCCATTAAACATCTCAATGACAATGTGGCAAACTTGAAAGTTTCATCAATACAAAGCTGCATAAATAAGTAAATAATGTAGTGGAATACTGCAAACGAAATTAATTCAAGGTCTCTTAAATATAATGCTATGTGTAACATTTTGCTGAAATGCAACCAAGCTTAGTGGATACCAAAGACAGGAAGATGGGCCATCAGTCCTTTAAATAATGTGGAAAGCTGGAAGTAAAACTCACTCCAGATCTCATCAATCAAGAGTGACATGACCAATCTGGTTGAAATCCACAAAACGTCGGTAATGGTAAAGTTACCTTGCAGAACCAGTCAGGAGGATGAAGCAATCAGGGGTCACAACTCTTTTAGATGAAAATAAACCCACAAAAAGCCCATGCATGCCTAAGAGATAATTGCCTAAGAATATGTTGAATGATTCTTGACCTATATCCCTTACAAGCAACATCCCATGTGAAGATAGGATAATAACTGTCAGGGGCCATAACTCTATTCAAACTGAAGTAGACAAGACCAAAATCTTCCTATGTGAATAAATCAACAAACATATAAAATTGCATTATAATATTTTGAATGAGTTCTGAGCTATGCTGATGATAATAATCTGCTGTGGTGGAGATTAATATTGATGGAAAATGGGCAATAACTCTATCAAAATCCTATGTTGTCGAAGTTTCATACTCAGTGAATCTGCATTTAGCAATGATAGATACTGCATGATTCTGTTGCATAAATACCCACCATTTTATTCATCTACTAATTCTTTATTTCAGTAATACAGTGTCAAATTCTATCCCTTCCTTCTTATAGTTGATATCATGGTCAGTTTTGCATTTTCTCTTGCACATATGATAGCACTAAATGCTTACAAATTTGGAGCTAATTTTTACAATCAGGGAATAAATGTTAACTCATCATTTACATTTTAATCAAAATATTTCTCAGTATACAGAATTCACTGACTTTCAAATCCTAACACAGGCAGCAAGTGAGAGAATTCTCATTAATCATTATGCTAGCCAATTTAACAGCCTTGGACAATTTTCTGGTTGTATGAAAATGTGCCGAGTTTGTCAAGTCTAAAAACGAGTCCCTCAAATGGACTGATGCTCAACTGGGTGAAAAGAGTTGATAGGAATTCAAGATAGGACCATTTCTTTCTTTGAACTGCTGAGTGCTGAAACAATCTTTGATATGCTTTAGTGATAACAAGATTTACAAATTAGCTGCTGTTATACACAAATTGGATGTCAGCTTGGCACCATTTTCATTTAGGACAAAGTAGATATTAGAAGTCTTCTAGTGAAAAAAAAACAACAACATAATCATCATCTATTCTGGAAGAGCTGTGATATCAAGATTTTATGATGCTCATCATGGCAGCCATATTGGATGTACAACTGGCACCATTTTCATCTAGGACCAGCTAGTTATCATAAGAAGTATATTGGTGAAAACTCCATGCCGATATAGCCATCCATTTGGAAAGAAGTGGAGATAACAAGATAACAATATTTTCAAAATAGGACTTTCCATTCAGGAGTACCACTACGAAGATTTACAAGATTTATACAGTGGTGGTATATTGGATGTCAGATCGGCACAATTTTCATTTAAGACCAACTAGATATAAGAAGTCTTCTGGTGAAAACCCCATCTTAATATGGCTTTCTATTCAAGTATAGTTGTGATAAAGATTGTTAAGATGGCTGCCATGGTGGCCATATTGGATGTTAGACTGAACCAATTTTATTTAGTTGGGCCAAGCTAGACATCATGAGAAGTACTTCAGTGAAAACCCCATTTTGATATGACAATCCATTCAGGACAAGTACGAATAACATAATTTTCTGGATGTCAGATTGGCAAATTTTCATTTAGGTGGAATAGCGATAACAACATTCAAGATGGCTGCCTTGCTGGCCACATTGGATATCATACTGGCACCATTTTCTTTAGGACCAACTAGACATTATATGAAGCCTTAGTGAAAACACACTGTTATGACCATCCATTCAGGAGAAGTAGGAGAACAAGATTTTCAAGATGGACACAGCCACATCTTTGAGAAGAGATACGAGTTACATCCATTTCTAAGTCTAATTGATACAAGTTAGCCACCCAAGAGTCAATCCCCTATTTTACAGTTGCATGTAAGATGCCAATTAGTAGTGAAATTAGTGCTTTGTCATAGTGCACAAAACAAATTAACATCAGCAATTTGTTCAATTCAGTGATGATTTAATTTATCATAGGGGTTAAAGTGCGCTGGATAGAGTAATCTTGTGTGGAACATAAATTTGTGTGAGAACAACATCTGTATAATGAAAGTTGTTGAATAGTGTATATAAAACAATCTTGACGCTATAGTAATAATAACAACAAAAATTATATTTGATGCATGATATTTGTTCAAAAACCAATTGTGAAAGGTGAACCTGTATGCACAGGTTGCCTATGTACAATGGGGTGTATGGGGTGTGCAGGGAGGGGTAGCACCTCTGGTTGGGGGAAGCAGTCGTACTCCTTCGGTTATAGCTCGCCCACCTTTGGTCCACACTTGGCACTCAGCTCTCACCTGTGGCTCCAAGAAGCTGTGGCATGCGCAGTGGCCACATCCCAGAAAACGGTCTCGACTGGCCAGCTAAACCAGACTGAGGGTAGATGACAGGTCTTAATACCTCGTTGAGTTAGGCTTTGTCTACCTAACATGTGAAGACTGGATTCGGCAGCCTGTGCAGAGGAACCACCAGCGGGTCAACAGGCAGAAAGGCGATTCCCAGCAAAGCGCCGTGGAGCGTTAAGAGCATGATGAGACACGCAGGATGTCTTGGTAATCCACTGCACTCAACTCCGTCTCCAGCCGTCTCGACTTTGTCATGCTAATGGACTAAGATGGTTTTGGGCAAGAGAGTGAGGTCAACGAACTGCGCAACTCTTCCTCACTTAAAACAAATTCACCGCTCAAGTCACTCTTGTCATCCACCCATCCCATTTCATCACCCACTAACGTTCTGTGACAACAGGCAAGCGACGAAGCGGCAGGTGTGGGTACACTGGCAGCCATAGCCACAAACCTGCATGCAGGCAGCCCAGGCCATTAGGGTCGTTCACCATTGACATGGAGCAGCAGTGGAGTCCGACAGCCCCCTGAGCAACCCTCTTCAGGAATACACTGCTCACCTCCTTGGCATGAGGAAAGGGCTAGAAAAGGTGCCCTAAACATTGCCTGCTCTAAACATCCCTAGCCAGCTTACCGTGGTTGGTGGGGACCCTACTTCAGCGGTCAAAATACAAAGAAGAAAATAAGGATTGTTCCTCTCTCATTTGTCACAGGGAATGTGCGCACCTTACTGGACAGAGATGGCCCTAATAGGAAAGGAACTCACCAGATACGTGGGCATTGCTGCCTTGGGCGAGACCCAGCTTGCAGGAGAAGGCGAACTCTGTGAAAGGGGCTCTGGATACACATTCTTTTGAAGTGGCCGAGGTAGTGAAGATTGCCGTGAGGCTGGTGTTGGCTTTGCAGTGAAGACAGCACTGATTGGCAAATTGGCTGGGCCTCCAAGGGAGTAAACGACAGACTCATGACCATGAAACTCCCCCTCTTGTCTGGAAGAAAGCACCTTACCATCATCAGTTGCTATGCTCCAACCATGACCAACCCAGATGAAGTGAAGGCCAAGTTCTATGAGGATCTTCACTCCGTCATTGCTGACATTCCAATGGCAGATAAGCTCGTCATTCTTGGCAACTTCAATGCAAGAGAAGGCTGTGATCATGTTGCCTGGGATGGAGTGCTAGGAAAGCACAGAGTGGGTCACTGTAACAGCAACAGTCTCCTTTTGCTCCAGACTTGCACCGAGCATAAACTGCTGATCAGCAATACAGTCTTCTGCCTTCCTATTCCTACCCGTAACCGGATGTCATGGATGCACCCTCACTCTAAGCACTAACATCTCATCGACTATGTCAGTGTCAGGAAAAGGGATAGGCAGGATGTGCATGTGACCAAGTCCTTGTGTGGCACCGACTGCTGGACAGACCACCGCCTCATCATCACCAAGTTCAACATCCGCATTCAGCCCAATAGACGGCCACAGGGAAAGAAGGCTCCTAAATGACTAAACATCACCAAGCTGAAAAGCCCCAGTACCTTGACCTGCCAACCCTGACGAGTCTGTCTCAGTAAGGCAGTTGATTTTTCTCCATAAGAATGACCAGTTTTCAGTAAGGTGTAACAAAATATCAACAACTGCTATCGTAAAGCTGGAAAACGTAAGTAAAAGTTCGACGCAGAGACAATAAACATTATTTTCAACTGAAAAGTTTGTAAAGTACGTGTAGACTTTATTTACCACAGTTGCACAAACTTTAGTTTCAATCTCTATGCAACTCAATGGCTTGTTGCTATCTATCAACTTGATGTAATTCTTTTTCCATTTCACATGACGATGGCAATCATATCTCCCGCCATGAGACATACTCAAATTGGCACAAGCTTTGGTCTCACCATCAGTACCAAGAAGACTGAAGTCCTACATCAGCCGGCCCCTGGAAAGCCCTATGTTGAGCCCAACATCACCGTCAATGGCCAAAAACTCAACATAGTGAACCACTTCACATACCTTGGCAGCACACTGTCACAGAGCATCACTACTGATGACGATGTGAACCTCCGCATTGTCTGAGCCAGCGTAACTTTCGGCAGACTGTATGCCAACATCTGGAATAGAAGAGGCATCAGCATCCAGATCAAACTAAAGGTCTACGGGGCAGTTGTGCTCCCCACACTACTTTATGCATGCGAAACGTGGATGGTGTACTAATGCCATGCCAGGAAGCTGAACCACTATCACACCACAAGTCTCAGGAAAATCCTCAACATCAAGTGGCAGGACAAGGTTCAAGACACTGAGGCACTCACCCAAGCAGGTCTTCCCAGCATCCACACCATCCTGATGCAGTCCCAACTATGCTGGGCAGGACATGTTGTACGCATGCCAGACCACCGGCTGCCTAAGAGACTCTTCTATGGCGAGCTACAGCTCACAAGGTCACAAGAAACGTTTCAAAGACAATCTGAAAGCTGCATTGAAAGCTTTCAACATAAACCGATTCCTGAGAGCAAACAGCAAGCGATCGAGTCACATGATGTTCCTCCGTGCACAAAGGCATCAAGTTGTGCAAATCTAGCAGGACAGCAGCTACAGAGCTGAAGAGGCAAGCCAGAAAAGCGCGTGCCATCAACCCTCCTAGAGATGTCCCACTCATCCCTTGTCCCTTATGCAAATGAACCTTCCGTGCAAGGATGGGCCTCATCAGCCACCTGCGCACACACAGAACAGAACCAGCCCCTCCAACCCTCGGTTGACTAGAGTGGTCCTCGTCGACTCGACGGACAAACAACAAACGTATACAATGGACCTTTTTGACTTTTCTATTGGGTGGCAGGTCTGACTGCATTTTCATTCTATTCTCCAGCTATCAATTCAAGCCATTCATTTTCTTCTTATCTACATACCTATCAACATCTAATATTCGAGATACCTTTTTGACAACTTTAACTTTTGGGAAAAATGAAGACAAAATGAAAAGATAATAAGCTTTTTCTGCAAAATAAATATAAAATTTTTTACGAAAACAATCCACATTTTATTTTACTTTATTTTTTATTTTTGTTCAGATATTTAGTCATATTCTGGAACAAGCTACACAGGGCAAGTTCAATATTCTATGAGCTTGTCCTTCACTGGGGCATGCTAACTTTTATCAAATTTGCCCATTCCTAAATATGAACCTGAAATGATGGAAGCCTTTATGAGGCACATCTACTTGTTATAGGCAATGTACGAACCAAATTACATCCCATTATATACAAGGGCTGAAGAAAGAGACACTTGTTACAAGCAGTATGAATGGATGAATGATGGATGGAGAGAAAAGGTATTACAAAAGGAAAGAAGCTTATAGTGGTAGACACATGGGTAATGTAAGCACATTTACTGATATAATTGTTTTAAAAATTTTATTTTTAAAATTTTATTGTAGTATAGTTATAACAAAGTTTATTCCATTGTGATTTTTGAGTGATCTACACACTGACTGTCAAAACAAAATTTTCAGATGAAAATTATCGAGCGCAATGGACTTTTACAATGGCAGTTTGGTATTACATTGGGTCAAGAAAGTGGATACTGGATTGAACTATTACTATTGCAGGGGGAATCAAGGTACGATTGTGTGAAGAAGTCGCATGCATCTTCACTCATCTCTTGTATGGTGTTCAACTATGAATGGGATAGAGAGGAGTATCATAAAATAAGTTTTATGCTTAGCTTGTGCATGTGACATTGCTTCAAAATGATAATTTAGCGTGATGTAAAATTTAACTAAAAAAAATCTGAATTGACAGCCATGTTTCTAGTCTTTGACATGTATGAAAGCACATATCTGCATGGGAAAAATAGGTATTATGTATGAATTGAAATAAAAGACATGACATACCATACAGAAGATATATACACAGTTACATAATTGCCTCCCATTTATTGGACTTGTGTGCCAATTTTTTTCTTCCTGCTGGTGTGTTTCTAGGCTTTGTTTATAAATGATGACATTGTTTGCTTGCAGTAAAATCTTTTCCCAAACGCAGGCGCACTCCCTCTTACATCATAGCGTGTGACAAACCAGTTTAAATGAGATCACCCCACTTGCTTGATTGTGCATAATAATGTCAAATTACGTTATCATTGAATCTGCTGTTAAGCATTTTTCGAGGAATTCATACAATAATCTTCAATTGAATTTTGATGGACAAGGCACGAAATAAAGTGAATAAATGCCATTTAAAGGTATGTGTTGTAAAATTCTCCAAAATGACACCAGCTGCAAAAGTGACTTAAACAGCGTACATGAGCTACGTGACTTATACCATTGATGATTACAGCTGCAGAATAAATTCTTGGTATTATTCATAACTGTTGTTGTAAGGAATGGCAAAATCACCATTTGTATCTTCTTCGAACCTTCTGTAAGAAAAATAGAAAAGGACACAAAGAAATAATATGGGTTCATAAAAATCTCCATATTTGGGAAATAAACTTTTTAGATTTCTTACAGCCCAGGTGTGCTCTTGTACTTAATCTGATTGTGTTGTTTCTACAAACTGGTCATCAGTAACTGTCCTTAACTTCCCCCCCTAATCAAAAGACAGTGGAAGAGTCCTGGTTACCTACCATTGTTGGTACAAGTCCCAGGAAAATATTTTGTAGGTTGATGAGGTAGTCATTGGGATAAACAGTCCAATCCTCCCAGGCACGGAAACATGCCATTACTTTTTGCTGGAAGACAAGATGATCAATAGCTTTACATGTCTGAAGCAATTTTCATTGAAGAGGAAGAAGATTTTAGAAAATCATTCCATATTTTCCCTGACATTTCCAATGAGGACTTAAAAACTTCATGCAGGATATAATTTAAAATTGTAGAAAAATTTAAAATACTGAAGCACTATGAAACCAAATGTTTGGTTCGAGTTTTCTGTAGTTTCAAGTTTTTTTTTAGTCACTGAAATCAGAATCGGTCACAACAGGATGATGGAGACATTTTGAGAGTCACTCAGAGTTCAAGTGATTTTTGAGTTATTAAGTCTTACTATATTTAAATTTCAATTCAATGAATGATGCCTTTTATTGGCTATGGTTTGTTTTTTCTTGTCGGCTTCCAAGCACATGCATCAGCGTTTTCCCCACAAAGAATTTTTTAAAAAATAATCTGAGTCAATGTTAAGCAAATTTAAAGCAAACCAATGAATGACGTAGCAAAGTATTTATGACTAAACAAATAATCTGTCCATTTTTAAAACAAAAGTAAATTAAGTGAGCAATATAATTTAACAAGGAGGCTTACAGTCCTCTACACAGATCAATGATCTGTGTGCAGAAACCAATTTTTTCTCCCCGTTACCTTGACATCTGACCTTTTGACCCCAAAATGAATGGGCTTCTTCCTTACTTAAGTGCATGCCATCAACAAAGTTTGGTCCTAGTCTGTGATGGTGAACAAATGTTACCATGTGGAAACCAATTTTTTCCCTTTCAGTCAGTGATCTTGACCTTGGAAACCTAAATTCAACAAGCTACTTCCTTACCCCAAGTGCGAACCATCCACAAAGTTTGGCTGAGGTATGTCATGTAGTACAAATGTCATTGTGCCAATGCCTTTTATTATTTCAATCACAGTGACCTCAACCGTTGACAACATATTCTAAATGAAAGTTTCACACAATACAGCATATCTGCCTGTGAAGGTCAACATGATTACACAGCTTCTGCTTCTACAGATAAGATGGTACAGTTTAAGTTATTGGGTGTTTTAAGTTTAGGTAGTACATTGAAATATTACATCCAAGTTTTACTTGAATACAACACTAATGTGGATGACTTGAAACTCTTTAACATTGCTGAGAGTGATTTTATTACCACCGAAGTCTTGCAATTCACTGGCAACCAAAAACAATCACCTTGAACTGTTCTGCCTTAAGCCTGCCGTCAATGCTCTCATATGCTTCATGAATATCTTTAAATACCTCTGGAAGTTTGGAATTAAAGCTAAAAAAAGGAAGAAAAAGATTATGTCTGTCAATACATTTATAAATTCAGATAAGTCATAAGTGCAAAGGATGAGACAAGAAAAAAAAAGATCAAAAGAGCTCTTGAGAACAGTGTCTGACTCATGAATGGCAGTATGATTCTGCTAACATAGGTGAGATATGAACATTCAGCATACCAGGGTACAAAGCTCTGATGTACCGTAATATTTTACAAATATTGCATTTGAATACAGTACAGATGTAAATGATATGTGACTGTCAGAAACTTAAACACACTGCCTTGAAGGGTGCCTTTTCTGTCATGTAGTTTCCAGCTTTATCATGATGAGTAAATTTGTTGTAAAGGTGTCTTTAGAGTGAACCAAAATATTTGACCTAATACAGAATGAATAGCTCAAATATTCTGAATTATTCTCTCGTTTTTTAAATTAAATTTTTTTTCATACATTTAGATATTGCTTGTATATCTTATAGAAAATAAAATATTTATAGGGGTCTGAAATGTCTGATGGTAAACCAAGGTGCTTTAATATGGAACTGTTGGGTCTTAAGCTGTTCCAAGTCATAAAAAGATAAGTCTCCTTGGTGAAATATTTTTACAATTTAAAAATCAAGAAAAAATAGTCATGACATAATGTACTAGTCCAATGAGTTACCTAATTCAACTTGCAATAACCCAGATCCTGGGCTCCTGGTACAATATATGTTGAACACTGTTTATGATGATGTTACATGTTATCACAGATACCAGTATAAGGCCCAAGTGGGTATCTGATTGATCAACTGTCTATCATCTGAATAACAGCCAAATGCAAGAGCAGCTGGCCACAAGAATCACTGATGGGGCAGATGCTCTACTGGCCAAAAAGAATTTCCAGGAATTCAAGAAAAGATTATTTCTTTCATTTTACTGCCGAGTATTGAAACCATATCTGACATATTTCAGCAATTACAGACTTTTCAAAATCAGCTGATGTGGTGAACATATTGGATGTATGCCTGACACCATTTTCATTTAGGACCAGCTAGGTATCATAAGACTACTGGTGCAAGCCCCATGTTGATACAAGCAAAAACCCCATGTTGATAAGGCTTTCTGTTTTGGAGAAGTACCAAAAACAAACTTTTCAAGATTAATGCCATAGTGGCCCTAGTCAATATCAGATTTGCATCATTTCCACCAAGGACCATCCAGACATCTTAAGCCTGCTGTGAAAACTTTATGTCAATATGACAATTCATTCAGAAGTAGAAATAACAAGATTCTGAAGATGGCTAATGTAGTGGCATCATTTTCATTTTGGACACACTGGACATCACAAGAAATCTTTCAGCCAAAACTCCATGTTGATATGACCATCCATTCAGGAAGAGAAGCAATAAAAAGATTTTCACTGTAGTGGCCATATTTGATGAGATCATTTTGGACACACTGGACATCACAAGGAATCTTTTAGCCAAAACTCCATGTTGATATGACCATCCATTCAGGAAGAGAAGCAATAAAAAGATTTTCACTGTAGTGGCCATATTTGATGAGATCATCAACCTTTTCATTTAGAACCAACCAGACATCACAAGAAATCATCTGATGAAATGCTGGGTCAATACAACTTTTCTTTCTGGAGTGGCAATGACAAAATTTTCAAGATGCTGCCATGGTGGCCATATTTGATGTCAGTTCAGCTCCATTTTCACTGAGGACCAACTAGACATCATAAAAAGTGTTCTGGTAAAAACCCCATGTCAATAAGACTTTTCTTTCAGGAGTAACCAAATGAAGATTTCAAGATGGCTGCCATGGCAGCCATATTGGAACATCAGACTGGCACCATTTGCATTAAGAACCAACATCATAAGAAGTCTTTTAGTTAGAAGCCATGTTGATATGACCATTGATTCAATTTGAGCAGTGATAACAAGATTTTCAATATGGTCACTTTGGAAGCCATACTGGATGTCCAAGTGCCACCATTTTCATTTAGGACCAACTAGACCATGGGATAAACGTGTATGTAAAGTTCTATGACAATTCTCCAAGTAGTTTAGGAGGAGTAGCAATACAAAAAATGTGCTAACAGACTGATGATGGATGACAGACCATCCGACAAGCTCTTTGGGTTTATGACCAGTACAGCTTAAAAATTCAGGGTCAGTAGGGTACTTATTTTTGCTATTGCATAGGTTATAAAACCGTTTCAAGATTTCTCTCATTTTTCTTTTCTTCATTCAGTCATGACAACACATCAACATTTATCAAATGGTGAAAAGCCTCTCATCTCAAATTCATGGCAACCAGTCTTTGAGATAAAGATGTGTAAATGTTATTCAGTATTTCAGCAATGATGGTCCTAATTGATGGTGGATCAGCAACATTTCTTTAAAAGTGAAAGATCTTCAAGCTAGGATGTTTTCTGTCAAATTTTGTTAAATTATGTATAGCAGCTTTATTGAAGTTAATGTTTTTTATATTTTTTATCAGCTGCAAATGTTGGATGAGTGGTTACTGACAGTCATTTAAAGATTTTTCTGTTTTTAGTAAAGTCATTCATAATCTGATTGTATCATGTTAAAAACTGAAAGCCCTCTCTGCCAGGATACAGGTTCTCAAAACTGGTCAAGTTCTGTTGGGCACCATTTTTGAAAAGTAGCAGGTTTTAAGTTCTTTTTAGTAATGGCAGCTGTATTTGAGGGCAGATTGGTCATCTATGCCAGGATCTGTTAAATTTGGTCAAGGAAAGTTAGTAGGGCTACATGGTACCAATTAAAAGTAAACCTCTAAAATGTGAATATAAAGAATTCCATAAAAAAATTCACGAAGATAAACCTTCCAAATATACATAATCATGATGTACTACATGATAAAAGCTAAAACCAAAGATGTTAAATTCTGTAAAATGCTTATAAAATAAAAGATAATGGTAAAAAAAATATAAAATATTTAAAGAATTGAGTCAAATTTTTAAAATATAAACTGCATTCTTTCAAAACTTCCAAGAATTTTCTCTGGTGGTACATCATAAAATTAATGATTTCACATCAAAAAACTTTTTTTTTTCAGTTATGGCAGCCATATATAAAGGCAGTTAAGGCATTATTGGAACAAATTTTAAAAATCTTCATGTCTGGCATCATTTGAAAGAGTATGAAAGACTGTCACAGACCTGCCAAACCTAACAAGATCATCTCAGTAAGGCAGTTATTGTTTTTAAGTCTGACCAGTGTTACGTGTAGGCTCGTACAAATGTAACAAAAGAAAAGAGTGAAGCCAACAAGCTTTGTAAATTTAACAAAAATGATTTATTTCCCTAGAAAACAACGTAAAATATGAAAATAGGACCTACAGTTTGTGAATATAATCCAAATATTAATCCTAGAATTGAAAAATATAAGTCCTATCACTAAATAGTTCTAACTGAATCCAGGTTTGAATCTCGATGACATTCCATGGAGAAGATAATGTCAGATTAGGTCGTTGTACTGGTGGCAACAGATCCTCGATTGAATCACAGTTTATAATGTTTCCGTTTAGAATTCCAGAATAAATTTCCACTGAACTTTCTCCCAGAACTTTTATAAATATGAAACATCTGTGTAGTTTTCTAGAGAATGAATTATTAAATTCCAAAAAATAAACGAACTTCAGAACAAGCTGGCAACAACAATAAAAACCTCTTGAGCCCTCAAGGTTTAAAATATGACTGGACTAATCTACTACCAATTGGCTGTTTTAAGCCTTTATTTTATATCACATGGTAGCTCACGTGACAGGCAACATGACTGCTAATTTGAACAGCGCAATAAAAAAAATGCCATTAAGCACGTAGCTAGAATATGCCTATCTAAGAATCAAATTCTCACACTGGAAATAAATTAAAAAAGAAAGGCTGCTTACAACTCAGCTAACACATGGGCCGAAAATGACCTTGGTAATAGCCAATCATTTCCGCTTAGTGTTTAAAAGATCTATGAACCGGGTGAGCTAAAAATAGTGCTGAAGAAATTGTTATAATCTAATCAGGTCAAGTCAATTTTCCGAAAAAGAGATTCAAATCCAATGAAAATTGTCATTACAATAAAAGGTAATGAAATAAAAATATAAAATATAAAAAAAATGAATTTAAAAACTAGCAAGTAATTTAATTACATATTCATAACACTTCCCCCCATAAAGAAAAAGAAAGATTTATGTGAGGTAAAATAAAATTACGTAAGAAGAACTCTTATGAATTATACAAAGTGTACATGAAATAATATTTCTATACATGGGAAAGTGCATCTGCAATCAAACTGTCCTTTCCTTTCATGTGCTTGATGTTAAGATTATATGCTTGTAAAAACAAACTCCACCTTAATAAACTTTGATTTTTATTTTTCATCTTGTCGATGAAAGTAAGGGGGTTGTGATCACTAAACACAATAACCGGAGAAGGAGCTGAGCTAATGTAAACTTCAAAATGCTGTAATGCCAGTATTAAAGCCTAACATTCCTTCTCGATTGGTAAGTAATTTCTTTGGTGCTTATTTAATTTCCAAGAGAAACAGCACACTGGATGATCAACACCATTTCTATCTTCTTGAATCAATACTGCTCCAACCCCAACATCACTTGCATCAACAGATAATTTAAAAGATTGATTGAAATTTAGAGCTGTAAGAACTCGCGCACTTTTGAATATGGCTTTTAATCTATCAAAAGCCTCCTGACATTTTTCAGTCCAAAGAAGCTTGTTTTTCTTACTCAACAAGTTTGTCAGGGGTTCAGCAATATTAGAAAAATTGGAACAAAACTTTCGATAGTATCAGGCCATACCCAAAAATCACATCAGCTGCTTTTTACTGACAGGCACAGGGAATTCAGAGATAGCCTTGACCTTAGCATCTATAAGTTTAACTGACCATGTCCCACAGTATGTCCTAGAAAAGTTACACAAGCACGGCAAAATTCACTTTGAGATAAACTGATTGTCAAATCTGCATCAGTGAGTCTTTCAAAGAATTTCCGAATCGTAGCTAGATGTTCTTTACAGGTGTAATTGTAGATGATGACATCATCGATGTAAGCATCACAATTATCTAGACCAGAGGTAATCATATTCATCACGCGTTGAAAGGTACTTGGGGAACCCTTCATCCCGAACAGCATTACTTTATATTGATAGAGTCCATCAGGAGTCACAAATGCTGAAATTTCCTTTGCCCTTTCCGTTAGTGGAATTTGCCAAAATCCTTTCAGAAGATCAAATTTGGTGACGTACTTGGCATTTCCAATTTTATCAATAGTCATCAATTCTTGGTAATGGAAATGAATCTGTTTTTGTCACACTATTCACCTTCCTATAAACAGTGCACATACGGAAAGTTTTATCTGGTTTCGGAACAAGTATACATGGTGAACACCAATCACTTTTACTGGGCTCTATGAAATCGTTCTCCAGCAAATACTGAATTTCCTTTTTCAAGTGTTCCTGTTTGAGAGGGTTCATCCTGTATGGGTGCTGTTTCACAGGTTTTGAATCTACAATTTCAACCTCATGAAAAATTTAGTTTGTCCTCGTAGGAATATCTAGAAACAAGTGCTCATTCCTTTCTTGTTGCAAATGTAAAAGTTTCTGGTCCAGATTTTTATAATTTCCAAATTCTGAAGATTTGCTGCTCCAAGATCAACAGAGTCCGGTTGAATTTCTTCACTTACATCCTCAACTGGTGGGACAGGTACAACTAAATTAATTGCATAATTTACCTGGCTATCTCTCTCAATATACTCCATTAATTTACTTAGATCAGAGTACTATTATTATAATTTAACTCATTCATTTTCTTCTTAACCTTGTAAGGGCCGTAAAATATAATTTGAAGAAAATTTTGAAGAATGAGCAAGAGAGAATGAACTCTATTACAAGACTCAAAACTTTTCTAAAGTAAAATTCTGTGAAACCATAATTTCACTTTTGACTTGAATTGCTGAGTACCAAATTCAAGCATAATAAGCTGGAAAATTCCAGACACAAAATTTGACCTTTGACCAGATTGAACAGATTTGGGAAGGCCAAATTGAGTGAAAAAACTTTATCAAAGCTTTTACTATGGTTTTGCCTTTAATATTCCTCAAAGGAATCGCCTCTGGGAATCTTGTTGACGCACACATAATGATCAACAAATATTGGTTGCCTGACTTGGTCTTAGGTAAGGGACCAACACAATCTACCATAATTCTGCTAAATGGTTCGTCAAATGCAGGAATAGGTTGCAGATGAGCCTTAGGTATCTTCTGACTGGGTTTTCCTACCATTTGACAAGTATGACAAGATCTACAAAATTTACAAACATCACTTTTGATTTTTGGCCAATAAAAGTGAGTCAAGATCTTGTGATAAGTTTTATTTATCCCTAAATGACCAGCCAAAGGAGTTTCATAGGCCAAACTAAGTATTTCCTGTCTGTATGATTTTGGAACTACAATCTGATAGTTCACTGACCACTCATCACTAGCAGGTACCTCGGAAGATCTCCATTTTCTCATAAGAATTCAATTTTTACTGAAATAACAGACAGGTACTTCAGTGGCTTCAGTTTCACTAATGGCCCTCTGAAACAAACAGGAGATCTCAGGATCCTTCTCCTGTTCGACGACAAGTGATTGTCGTTTGTCACCCTGATTAGATAAAAGAGAATGAGTAGTTAAAAGAGGATCACTGTGATCAATACCTTTTGAATGATCCAAATTAGGAGTGAAAGTGACCTCATCAAAAGCCTGACCAATACATGTGTCAGCTAAAGGAATATTTTCCTTATCAAAATCATTCTCAAGAGCTTTCTTTGCCATAGCTCTAGTAACTGCACAAGCTGGGTATAAATCAGGGTATTCTTTTTCAATAGGATCAACTTTCTGATCCAAACAAGGCTTGTCAGTTGCAAGTGGATTAACCACAACCTTATCTCCAGCTAGGTCGTTGCCTAGTAACAAATGAATGCCCTCAATGGGTAAAGTAGACTCTATACCGACTGTCACAGGTCCTGAAACTAAGTCTGATGACTAATTAAAGAATGGGCAGGAACATTAACAAAGCCGCACTCTACTCCCTGAATGAGAACATTCTCATTAGAACAGGACTTCTCAGAAAAAGACAAAGCACCAGATAATAAAAGACTGAGAAGCTTCTGTATCCCTCAAAATTTTAATAGGGATAGGATTGGCCAAATCACCCAAGAGTGATATAGAACCCTTCACATGAACGGTTCATAATTCTCCATAATAAAATCAGACTGGGGTTTATTAGACCCAACAAATGTATTGCTTTCAACACATGACTGTAACCTTGACCTCTTAGAAATAAGAGCATTTGGGATAGGTCTATCATGATTCTGATGCCTATATTTGAATTTGAAGCAATCAGAAATGACGTGTCCTTTTTCTTGCAATAGGTACACGTAGGAATAAACAAGGATTTTGAATCAAGTTTATCAGAAGCTTGATTTTTAGAAGCTGTGCCAGATTGAGTTTTAGAAGGAGTCATATTAGGCTGAAATACCTTTCTACTAGTAGACTGCTGAGTGAAAGATTTGCTTACAACAGGAACTTTACGAGTTAAAGAATACTCATCAGCAAAAGCAGCATTTTCCAAGGTTACGATCTTATGCTCTTCAAGATGATTCTTAATGTCACTAGGGACACAGTTCTTGAACTCTTCAAGTAATACAATTTGTCTGATATTTTCATAATCATGTTCAACTTTCTTGGCTAAGCACCATCTATCAAATAACTGCTCTTTTCCTCATGCAAATTCGACATAAGTTTGTCCAGCTTCCTTTTTATAGTTTCTGAATTTTTGCTGATAAGCCTCAGGGACTAAAGCATAACCCTTTAAGATGCACTCCTTAACCAAATCATAATCAGAACTTTGCTGTACTGACAGGGATGCACAGATATCTTGGGCCTTGCCAAAAAGTACACATTGCAATAATTGAGTCCAATGCTCCCTTGGCCATTTCAAATTTTCAGCAACTTTTTCAAAATAAATAAAATATTTGTCTACTTCTTTTTCTCTAAAATGGGGCACTGACCTGATATTTCTTGTAATGTCAAAACTTGAATTTGTATGTGAAGTGGAAATGTGCTTTTCACTTGCCAGATCAATTTCTTTCATTTTAATTTGAAATTCCCTTTCATCCTTCTCTTTTTCAAATTGTAACTTTATCTTTCTCCCTCTCCTGTCTCTCTCTCTCCTCTTTCTCAAATTGCAATTTCATTTGTTTATCGTTTTCTCTTTTCTGTCTCTCTCTTTCCTCTTTCTCAAATTGCAATTTCATTTGTTTATCATTCTTTCTTTCCCGTCTCTCTCTCTCCCCTCTTTTTCAAATTGTAATTTCATTTGTTTTTCCTCTTTCTGAAGCTTGAGCTTCCTTAACTTCAATTCCATGATGTATTTCATTTTTAATTCCATTACTTTTATGTCAGTCTGATACCGACTTACTGACTGAAGCCAAAACACTTTTATCAAGAACATTCTTCTCTACTAAATACTGAATCAAAATGTTTTTAATTTCTTGTTTCGTTAAGGATGCTTTTGCCTCAGAAAGACTGTATTTTCTGGCAAGTTCAAGCAACTCATCTTTTCTCAAACTATCCAACTGCTTCTGAGTAGGACTAGAAAGAAAAGTCTCCACTTTTAATGACATTGTGAATGAAAGCCTGTTGTTTTCACTAAAGATTTCAAACAAAATGTAAAATAGTACTTGGGATTTAAAAACTTGGGGAATTTAAATTTAAAAAAACCCAAACAATTTTCTGAAATATTTTAGCCAAAATTCATATATCCCAAGACAAGCAACCCAATTTTCTTCTGTTACGTGTAGGCTCGTACAAATGCAACAAAAGAAAAGAGTGAAGCCAACAAGCCTTGTAAATTTAACAAAAATGATTTATTTCCCTAGAAAACAACGTAAAATATGAAATAGGACTTACAGTTTGTGAATATAATCCAAATATTAATCCTAGAATTGAAAAATATAAGTCCTATCACTAAACAGTTCTAAATGAATCCAGGTTTGAATCTCGATGACGTTCCAATATGGAGAAGATAATGTCAGATAAGGTCATTGTACTGGTGGCAACAGATCCTTGATTGAAACACAGTTTATAATGTTTCCATTTAGAATTCCAGAATAAATTTCCACTGAGTAACTTTCTCCCAGAACTTTTATAAATATGCAGCACTTGTGTAGTTTTCTAGAAAATGAATTATTAAATTCCAAAAAATAAATGAACTTGAGAACAAGCTGGCAACAACAAAAATCTCTTGATCCCTCAAGGTTTAAAATACGACTGGACTAATCTATTACAAATTGGCTGTTCTATGCCTAGATTTTAGATCACATGGTAGCTCACGTGACGGGCAACGTGACTGCTAATTTGAACAGCGCAATAAAAAAAATGCCATTCAGCACGTAGCTAGACTAGTCCTATCTAAGAATCAAATTCTCACACTGGAAATAAATTAAAAAAGAAAGGCTGCTTAAAATTCAGCTAACACATGGGCCGAAAATGACCTTGGTAATAGCCAATCATTTCTGCTTAGTGTTTACAAGATCTATGAACCAGGGTGAGCTAAAAATAGTGCTGAAGAAATCGTTATAATCTAATCGGGTCAAGTCAATTTTCTGAAAAAGAGATTCAAATCCGATGAGAATTGTCATTACAATAAAATGTAATGAAATAAAAAAAAATAAAATAAAAGAAAAGAATTTCAAAACTAACACATAAGTAATTTAATTACATATTTGTAACACCAGTTTTCAGGAAGGCGTAACAAAATATCATGTACTGATACTGTCAAGTAGGAAGTTCAGTATTCCAAACTGATGCACTGATGATAAGCATTATGTTCGTCAGAAAAGTTTGCAAAGTACACATACACCTTAGGATCCTCGGATACAGTTGCACAAACTTCAGTTCCAAACCCTATGCAGCTCAATGGCTTGTTGCTCTCTCTCAACTTGACATAATTCTTGGAACTTTTTTTCTTCATTTCACATGATGGCAACTGTATCGCATACCATGTGATATACTCAGATCAACATGAGATGTCCAATAAATGTAATAGTGTCCCTTCCTGCTTTTATTTAAAACAATAGGAATATTCCTCTTAATTCTTCTGTAATGATTATTAAACCTTTTTAAAGAGACTTATTTTTTGTCCTTTCGTCTTTAACATGTATCGGTAGCTGGATACCATTTTAAAAAACATTATATAATCAACAATTTGATCATGCAGATGCATCACATGGAAAAATATGTTCAGTTTAAAGCATCTGAGGTACAACTATGAAGCTAGTCTGGTTCTCGGACTAATTCCACTAAATCTAATGTGAAACCCAGATCCAAATCAAACACAGACAAGCCAATGTTTTGCATAAAAATATATGTGTAGTTCAAAGTGTCTGAGATACTCCTGTAAAGTTAGTATGGTTCCTTGATCAAGTCCACTGAATCAAATATGAAAGCCAGAAAAAAATCAAATGTAGACTAGCAGTATCCAGATTTTACTATAACAAACATTATTTTCACAATTTGTGCTTTTATTTCACAAGTCTGCATTCTAAGGGTCAAAGTAAAAGCATGTTTAAACTGGATAAAGCAATAGCCACCTAGCGGGTAGAAAGGGGAGTTAACCTGTAATAGTTGCTTCAACTTGCCTATATACTATGTACACAGAACATGTTTTTCCATCTTTCAAGGAGGGCTGGATTTGGAAGTAACAGAGAAAGCTATGCTAATATAATGTGATCTGGTAATGTGTTTGACAAAGAAATGTAAAACTTACTATTTCCTGAAGAATGAAGCATTTGGAACTTTGGCACTGCAGTTGAACAGAATATCTGACACTAAGAATAACCTGGCAACCTGAAAATCAAGAACACCTCTTAGTACTCAACATTAACATTCAAATTATAATAGAGACTAAATTTAATGAAATATGTGCAAAGTCTAAAGCTCTCAGTTACAGCAAACCTAAAATACCTCTCATGCTAATGCAGCTAAATTCTAACAAATTATGTTAAAATAGTAATTTGGATATCCATCTTTAAATACAGGTGTTTATTCCAAATTACCCAACAGAATTTTGAATTATGTCATGGCACCCTTTGATATTCAAAGAACATGAACCATGATCAAAGTTGTAATCACAGCATGCAAATTAGGTTTTCAAACTTTTTTTCATGTTTGGATGGTGAAAATCAGGACTGAAGAAACATTACATACTATATCATACAAGTGTCTCGTAAAATTCTTCAGTTACCGATATGTGCTTTGGTAAAACTGAAACTCCAAAGACATTGATGCCTTTCTCAAACATTTTCTAGCCACTTTCAAAACAACATAATACTGAAATTTTAAAATGATATCATTTAACACCACTGGAGGGTGTCTTAGTCAATTAAAATGTCCATGTGTATGACAATATATTAATTATAAGCATGCTTTATTTTTTTTTAACCTGACCCTCATACAGCAAAAATCCCACAAATCCATACAAGAGTCTGGTTGGACAAGACTAGTTTCTACCTAAACTAAGTCTGAATTTTGCCTGTATGAAATTAAGTTGCTTTTATCTGAATCTAAATGGCTGTTTGGCTTTAGTAATTAACTCACACTATGAATAAGAGAGGATTTTTACCAAGTTCATGTTACATCGTAAAATCTACCTTGGGATGCTGCCCAAGCAGCATTAAGATTAGGTAGACTTTGCACTCAATTTGCAATTACGGTAAAAATTGTTTATATTTTGCAGGGAACTGGGATAATTATAATGTTATAACTGAGAAATATCATATCCAAATTCATCATTTATTTTCAAAATATTTATGTGCATGTTCATGTTGATGACAATGGACATGTCTATGTGCAACTTAATGTTGACAACACTTATCCAAGAACATAACAACAGTATTTACTGTATGGAGTGATTTACAAAATAGTCAAAATAACACTGGTCAGCATTAGGAAATTGAATAAGGAATATATAACTAACAGCTCATGGCAAACAGGCGCCACTTGCATTAGGAATATGCCACAACTGACTGACAGCTAGTGTCCAAAAGGTGGCACTTTGCATTAAAAATATTCCATTACTGACTGACAGCTAGTGGCTAACAGGTTGTACTTTTCATTAGGAATATACCATGAATGACTGACAGCTAGTGTCCAAGAGGTGGCACTTTGCATTAGAAATGTACCATTACTGACTGACAGCTAGAGGCTAACAGGTTGTAATTTTCATTAGGAATATATCATGACTGACTAAGAGCTAGTGGTAAAGAGGTGAACTTTTGCATTAGGGACATACTATGACTGACAGACAGCTTGTGACAGACAAATTGAACTTTTTGATAGGAATATAAGACTGACAGCTAGTGAGAAACAGGTGGCACTTTGCATTATTAATATACCATGAAAGACTGACAGTTAGTGGCAAACAGGTGGCACTTTAAATTATTAATATACCATCAGTAACTGGTAGAATGTGGCAAACAGGGCACTTTGCAACATGTAAATTCTGAACACTGTTATCATACCTTTTTAGGAATAGGTGTTTGAAGGATGGAGAGGGACTCGGCAATGCATTCTACGATTTCTTCTGCTGAATCAGCATGATCCAGACACCAAACCATTGCATCACCAATCTTCACTCTCTCAGGGGTTAAATCACGCAGCATATCTTCAAGTCGGTCCCTTTGACTACGAAGGAAATAATGCATTTTATGCGAGAGTTTCTTTGATACAAAATTAACTTGAATATTATATGCCATATACAATCTAACACTCACATGTACGAGATTCCACTTCTCACTTGCATACAAAATCTTGTTGCTGAAATTTCTCAGTGACAAATCAGTTAAGTGTCATGTGAAATTTCTTTACATGACATTCTAACAACTTGAATATTATGCAATAAACTATAAATGTGGAGGAACAACTATGACTGGCCGACATCTGCTGAATTGCCTAACGCAAGAGCAGTTGGTCAAGAAATCTGGGTCAGGAAGATATTTCTGCAAATTTCTTAAGTGTAATTGTCTGTATGTTATGAAAATAGTTGTTTCATGGTTTCTCTATTTTGTATCTTCGGGCATACTGACAAATGACAGAAATGTGCCATTAGATATAGAAACTGATGGTACATAAACATCATTTGTCAAGTACTGAAAGGCCTTCACGCCAAGATGCTTTCTATCAAGTTAGTTAAATTCTGTCCAGTGCTTTTTAGAGACAAAGTTGTGCAAATGTTTTCTATTTCTCGCAATGAAGGACATGCAAATTAAGGTCAATTTCTGAAAAATGTCTCTACTTCTGTTCAGTTGTTTTTGAGAAGAGCGTTTTGAAGGTTTTTCTATTTTTTAGCAACAGCAGCTACATTCTGTCGGCAGATTTTCATCATTTGAACAGACTAAAAAGGTCTTCATTCCATGATGCTTTCTGTCAAATTTTGAAAAATTCTTTTAAGTGGTTTTTGACAAGTCTTTTATAAACTTTTCCATTTTTATTAACAGAGGCCATATTTCTTGGTGATTTAACATCATTTGTAGAAATTCAAGGCCATTCATATCTGGATGCTATCAAATTTTGGTCAGATTCTATTTAGTGGTTTACGAGAAGTTTTAGTATTCAGTCGTATTAGCATTTTCTATAGAAACATAAAAGCCCTTTACATCCAATGTTTTGTGTGAAATCTGATCATATCTGACAGTTTATTGGCATCATTAGCAAAAAAACTGAAAGACCTCGATGTGAAAATGTTTTCTGTCAAATTTAGTCAAATTCTGGGATCCCATTATTGAAAATAAGTCATTTAAAGGTTTTTGTATTTTTAGTAATGGTGGCAATATTTTTTGTATGGCAGATCTGGTAAAAGCAATGAAATGATGCTCTCTGCCAATTTTGGCTGAAACTGGTTCAATGGTTTTTCATCAGAAGTTGAAAACGATACATGAAAGACATAGAGCCATACCATTAACCACACACTGCCTTATCGTGAGGCGAGTCCAAAAATTGAGATAAGATACCAATTGTTACGTTTAGGCTCATACAAAAGTAACAAATGAAAAGAGTGAAGTCAACAAGCTTTGTAAGTTTAACAAAATAATTTATTTCCCTAGAAAACAAGGTAAAAATACGAAATAAGACTCACGGTTTGTGAACCTAATCCAAAAATTAATCCTAGAATTCAAAAATACAAGTCCTATCACTAAAAAGTTAAAATGAATCAAAGTTCGAATCTCGATGAAGTTCCAATATAGAATGCGATGACGTCCTCTACAACCAGTTTGTGTTGATGTGTCAACAGTTCCTTGCTGTGTCATCAAGAATATAATTCTGGCTTTTGATTTCTGAATAATTTAGTAAATGTCTTTGTCCAAGAATTTCAACGAAGACGAGTATTTTCCAGGGTGAATAAATTATTTTAAATACGAAAATCAACTCAAATGGCATCAACAATACAAATACCTTGAGCCCAAAGGTATATATTTACAACTGATCAAATCCACTAGAAAATGTCTGTTTTAACCCGCGATTTTAAATCACATGATGGCTCACGTGGTCACTAAACTTGAACAGTGCAGTAAAAAAAAATGTCAATTTGCACGTAGGTTAGAATAGCCCTATCTAAGAATCAGATTCCCACACTGGAAATAAATTTAAAAATAAAACTGTTTACAACAGACTAACACGTGGGTTGAACATGACCTTGGTAATGACCAATCATTTTCACTCAATGTTCACAAAATCGAAACCAAGGTCAAGAACTAGGTCCGCTAAAAATAAAATGTAGCAATCGAACTGCGTTGTTATCAGGTCAAAACAGAAAACTGAACCTTCCAGAAAAAAGTCAAATCCAGTGAATAAAGTTATCATTACAATAATGTAATGAAATAAAAATAAAATAAAAGAGAATTTAAAACACACAAGCAATTAATTAAATTACATAAACTAACACAATTAACAGTAAATTTTATTAACAGAATGATAAACATAACTATGCTTTCAAAGACTAAATGTTCACATCATCAGGCTACTTTCTGTTGGTTTGAGATGTGCACATGTGTGCGTGTGGTTTTGCTAAAGAAGACAATTTCAAATTTGAAATTTTTTATGCCACCCGAACAAAGTCTTTTCATTTAAAAGAAAACTTCCTGTTGATATCATTACCAATGATTACTGTCTAATCATTATATAAAATAATAATCATACAAATGTTCAAGTTTAAATGTTTCCCAAAACACCTAATGATAAGTGTCTGAACCATCAATTTTTTAGACAATTTATTTTCCTTCTGCATCTTTCATTCAGAAGTTCCCTCCAAAATAAAATATTTCCACTGATTTCAAATAGTAAATTATTGATCTCTTAATTAAAGTTATTAAACTATCTCTTAACTGAAATTATTAAAACCATCTCATAATTGAAATTATTAAACTGACTCAATTGAAATTAGTAAACCATCTCTCAACTGAAATCATTAAAGTGGCTCTTAACTGAAATTAGCAAACTATCTCTTCACTAAAATGAGTAAAACTATTGATCATCTCTTAATTAAAATTATTAATCTCTTAATTAAAATTATTAATCATCTTTAATTAAAATTATTAATCACCTCTTAATTAAAATTATTAATCTCTTAAATGAAATGAGTAAACTATTGGTCATTTCTTCACTATCTTTAAAATGAAATTATTAAACTAACTCTTAACTGAAATTAGTAAACGATCTCTTAATTAAAATTATCAAACAGTCTCTTAACTGAAATTAATAAATTAACTCTTAATTAAAATTAGTAAACTGTCAATTATCCCTCAATTGGCCCCCTTCTAAATCTACCTGTCTGTAAGCTGCCCTTTCTTAAGCTGATCTGGCTCTTCTGGAATGGGTACAGGCACATCATCTCGCACCAGTTCATCTGGCATGCCTGATGTGTAAGGGTTCATTGGTGGAGGTTTCCATTTGGAACCATTTCGGAACATTCGAAACTCTTCTGTCCTCCATTTATATGGTGTATCACCCTAACAACAAACACTTTTGTACTTCAAAGAACTGCAACATGCTAAATAATAAGTATATCAAGCAGTAGATTAGATACACCTATCGATCAGGTACTCATTTAACATACTGATAATCAGGACTGACGTTTATATTTTCTTGCCAAAAACTGTTTTACAATACTGGTAATGTATGTGCCAATTCAGCACAGTATATTTTTTGTACACAATATAAAATGCGTTCTTTCCTCCCATACTGGAACAAAACAGGAATGAGTTTTTTTTTTTTTTTATTCATTATACATTCTCCCTCATTTACACTTTCCAAATATTTTTCCCAAATAAAGTGTGAAATTCAAAACAGACTGGAATTTTAAGAAATCTGAATCAGTGCAACTAAATTAACAGGCGAAGATCAGTGAAAACACCAAAATAGTTCCAATCTGCGAGTTTTATACAAAAGTGCAAACTCAAGTTCAACCATGTTAGATTAATGGGTATGTAATAAATCTGGGTGGTGATTTCTTTTACAATGGATATGAAAATTGGTTTTCTACCATCCTTACATACTCGCTTGTAAGTCAAACTGCAAACAACACAGGGCGTGATTTGCTGTCATATAATGCATTTGCAGATCAGGATCTCTGTTTCTTGTTCTTCTGTTTACTCCTAATGATGTTCAAAGACCCAGATATACCAGCACATTAAGCGAAGGTGTTTGTAGTTGTCAGACGGACTCAACTCATGAGTATAGATGGCATTTAGTTCAATCTAAGTTTATCCAGTTGCATTTCTAGTATCCGTGTCTGCCGAGTGCAATATAAACATGTTAATTATAAATACTTACATTCAGTATGCTGTACAGTTTCCATCTGTAGTAGATGTGTGCTGGGGACTGGTTGTCAAACAGGAACCTGGCAGAAAAATTTGCCAAAATATTGTCAGTCTCAATATTTTAGCCCAATTAGATTACTGTGAGAACTATAACTCAGCATATTCAAACACTATTAAAAAACTGAATTTACATTTTGTATTAAATATTTTTTATGAACAGGATTGCATTATTTAGTTTACTTGCAAAATTCATTTAAAAATATTTGGCTTTTGTGACCATCAGTTAAACAAATATGATCATTTCCTGATTTGATGATTGAAATTTTAGAATGATTTAACATTAATCTCAATATTAACCCATAAACGTATTATTTTACCATTTATGGCATTCACCTCTTCTACCCATAAAGACTCAACCTTTCTTCTTTTTCCTTCCCCATCCTCTTAACACACAAGATATTATCAGAGTATTTGGATCATTTATTTCTGAGTAAAATAATTTGAAGGAGTCACTTTTTTGATGCCTGTTTAATTTCAAATCTTGAGGGTACAACATGATGAAATTAAATGTGAGTACATTTGGAGTAATGCCAATGGCAGTCAGCAATGGTTACCATTTGTTGCCATTGCTAAGCATTGGTAGCCACAGATGCCTTTGGTCAAAAATCCAAATGCATGCTGAGAATATTTGATGGATATATATAAAAAAAATGTCCTTATTTGTCATGCTGTATTTTCTGTATGTCTTCGGAGAGCAAAAAGTAATGCTTTTTGTTGCTTTTTTTCAGTTTAAAAACTTTCAACTATTCACTTTTTGTGTCAGAAAACAAATGGGAGAAGAAAGAATCACTCTAGCAAGAAAACTGGCACCAACAATGACCTGCTGCCCATAAAATAAAAAAGGAAACTTTCTCTATCTTTATTTGTAGGGCAATGAATGAAAATATGACGTTACTTGACTATATGTTGATTTTCTTATATTTCTACCCACCAAAATATGCTGCTACACATGTACTGGAGCCATACTTTTATGTGCTTTTCAAGTGAACTGCCATATCAGCAATCTCCCCCAATGTACACTAAAAATGCTTTCAAATTTCATCATCACAAAATAAAGAAATTGAAATATAGTCCACACTACTGTGATTCAGAATATCCTAACAATATCAATGATTACTATTATCTGGTTCAAAGTTTAATAATACATTCCAATATCTGTTGTTGTTGTTGTGGTAGGGTTTAACACCATTTTTTAAACACAAGATAGGCTATACATGGCGGCCAATATCAAATGGTGGAGGACAAACCTGGGGAAACTCTGGAAAGAACCATCGACCCACGAGAAGCTACTGGCAAGCTTTCTGACATACCCACATTGGCCAAACCCAAGACTCAAACCCACGCAGACAGAGGTGAGATGGCAGTGGTCTGTAACAGTAAGCACTTTAGACCATTTGGCCCCCCCCCCATATCTGTTAAACTACTGAAGTGTATCAAATCACAAAAGCATAATATCCTAATGAAAAGGTAACTAAGAGACCACTGACAATTCAGATATTTGGGCCTTATTTTTGCCAAGAATGGACCGCCATAATGAAACTTTGATCATACAATTTATGTAATCCCATTAAAGGGTGGCCATAAATGAACAGGTGTCCAGTGTGTAGCAAGATCATGGATTTTTTTTGGGGGGGGGGGTTTCAATTGTGCTCAACAAACACCCCCATATAACTGATTCTACTGGGGAACTGAACATTATGTCAAATCCATTGATGAACCAAAAGAATTGTCAACTGTGAAAACAAAACATGTGCTGCATTTGTTAGCTGAGGTTTTAGTTCCAACATGCAAAGGCAGATTGTTCAAACAGGTCCAAGTTATGAAAGATGTCAAAACAAATTAGATCAAAACTTTGCACGAATTGCAAACAGTGTTCATGACAAACAAAAAATGCAGATACAGGTTATTCAGACATAACTAAAATGGAAGCAATATATTTGCTAGTAAACAACAGCAGTGGCCCTTCTTCTCTTCTTTACTTTTTTTTCACAAGTTTACTTTTACTGGTTAATTAGAAAATAGGTTAACTACCTTCAGTCCATCATACACATTATTGTCAACTGCCAACAAGTATAATATGTTTGTTTTTTCTTAAAATTCCTTTCAACATACCAATCCAATTAGATTCTGATTTATTGTTTAATAAGATAACATTGAAAATTATGGCTAACAACTGAAACACAGATATTATCAATTACTTATCTTTTATCAAAACCGTGACTGTCACACCAGATTAACAATACATTATTGTGGACTCCTGTGTCTAAACTGATTATCAAATGTATTTTTGTTACGGAATAAAATAAAGAACCAATGAAAAATAATTGTTCCATCAATTCTGGTAATCAAGAAAGAAAATATTATAGCATATCTACTGGAATCTTCTTTACTGTGCATTCAAAAAAGAAATGTCACTTGGCATCTGCACAATGTAGCAGAATATAATAAAAATACAATAAGTAACAAGGGATTACTGTTAGTTATGTTTTTGTTAAGTTCATAATCACATTAAATAAATCTTGCTGTCAGACACGATTTTTGGTCCTCCATAACAAATGAAACAAAATGTACAGGGGGTTGTGGGTTGGGTTGGGTTGGATTGGGGGTGCTCCCCCAATGGGATGTCGTGGGGTGGTACCCCTGCTCCTGGTCGCCAGGGGGCCAAAAGTACATTCTACTGCTCCTGATGGACGTTATTATTATACTATATCGCAAAGTTGTTACTTCACTGCAAACAAAAATCATTTGAAAAAATAACTTTATTAAACTTTCAACAATACCTGAAGATTTTCACAATGTTCACTGTCACATCAACTTGCTCTCCAATACTATTAGTGCTGAAGTTATTACATGTGCATATTCGAGTTCACACAGTAATTCAGTCACAATAATTTGTTGATATTTGCAACAAATATTACAATACAATTTTCTCTTTTCAGAAAGAAAATACCAAAATGGATCAATTATATACAAATAATCACATAAATTTTCATGTCATTTACCCCACTGGACACAACCTGTTGATACTGTTATGCCAGTCTTGTTCTTCTGCAGTCTTGGCAAGGATTTCTTTTGCTTTCCTTTTTGTCACCACTGAATTTTTTGGTTTGGTGTTCAATCTTTCTTTTTTCTCAACAAAGAATTGTTTTTCCTTTCAAGCTCCTCCTTGTATTGGTTGCCATTTGTGCTTCCAATATGAAATTTCTCTGCATGCAGCTTCTTTTGGACATGCTGTCTGCCGCTCAAAAGTCTTCCAACAGCGATTAGTGTAATTCAAATCTTTCTTGCAAAGATTACAAAATGTCAGTCCTCTGGCATTCAGATTTCTTATGAACCAACCATCTATATTTCCAATGTCTTTCCGCTTAAGCCATTCCCATTTCCACACATTTTTCAAACCTGTATCCAAACTTTTTGTGTTATTTTCTCTTTCAATTTCTTTCAGTTTCCATTACATGAAGATTCACTGGATGAGTAGAAACTTTGACCCATCAGAATACTCCTTACAATGATCACGTCTACAGAATCAATACTTTACAATGATCATTGCAGAACAGGACCAAACAGACCGTCTTTTTTTAAAAACTGGATCGGAGATGATACAAATAATGGATTATATCGAGAATCTGATTTCTCTCATCTGGAGAAAAGCGGAATTCAGCTTTTAAAATGGAGAAAAATCATGTCTGTGCTAAGCAAGCTGAAGCAATTTCTGAGATATTCATGACTGACTGTGAGACTTTTGCCTAAAAATTAGACTCCAGGCTCTGTATTCATCAAGCTCCTCAATTTCAGTTCACACTCAAGCTCAAACATTAGTTCTCAGTAGTGAAAAAACCGATTTATGTATCAGAGATTGAGTTTTGGTTTACTCACTTAAATAATATTAAATACAGAGAGCAGTTTCATGAAAATAAAACAATCCAAAGAATCAGAATCTGAGTGCACCGAGATAGAAAAGTTTGATCATGTGGAGCTTGGTCTCATAGAGTCCCAAAACATGGTGCATGGTCTCATTAAACTGTGTCCATGAACATTAATTTTTTTTTATTAAAAAAGGTATTAAAAAACATTATCCCAAAAATACAAGACATGCATAAGCTTTCTGACAAATAAATTTTGGTTTTTGAAAACAAAGTGCACCTAAAGACATACAGAAAATACTTGTTACATATAGGTTGGTATAAAGTAGAGTCTGAACTTACCTATACATAGGGTTATTTAATTCCCTATTCATAATCATAGCTTCAAACATGGGCCCTTCTCTCACTACGAACTCGATCATTCGATGAATCACGTTCAGGTGGTTTCTGAAACAAAGCTAGGACATGACAATGCCACCCCTGGGAGGGTCAAAAATATCCCCCCTTCTTTATCTCTTGGAAGTCTTTCATCAATAAATAATACACTGCTTTTCTTAAAAATGATTTTATCAAAATTTTGGTAATTGCTACATATTTTCTGATTTCATTTCCCCTTGCTTTATATCATCAACATGACGACTTTGAAATAAGTATGAGATTCAACTTGTGAAGTTCTCTTCAATTTTTTAATTAACAGAAAAATGTATGAACTCAGCTTCATTATTTCTGGGGAACTTAATCAACTGCTATTTAAATAGGAAATTAAGACAGAATTACTAATGACACATTAAATTCTGTTGACATAATCTTTGCAAGATTAATTTTATTCTATATAAACAAGTGAGCCATGGAAACCATTGTTTCACTTGACTGTATGTACTGGTGTACCCTACCCTATGTATCAGACTTGCAAATGCTTCAAGTAAAAAATTGATGCCAATGCCTTTGCTGCCTGAAAAGGAATACAGTACTCCCTCATTATAATGCCACCCTTGAAAGCCATAGAATATACTGTCTTATAGTGAGACTGACTTATAACAAAGTACTGTAAATGATACATACAACTACTATAACATAATAAAATGGGACTCATGACCATACCCACCTAATAACAAGAAATGTATTATAATGAAGGGTGCTATATTGAGGGAGTGCTGTATCTCTCTCATCATATAAACACAAGTGAGAAAATGATGTGTAAAATGTGTTCTTATTGTCCAAATTTTTTCCGTAATGTTGTAGCAAATGGTCTATTTAAAAAAATGTCCTTCTAATTACAAAAATGTAATTTCTGTAAAACTACATGCTCTTTTTCTAGTGAAAATTTTGAAACTGTGTGGATTACACATTAGAAATTAGGATCAAACTTCATTAGAAATTAAGATCAAACATCAACATTGTTTTGGAACCCAAATTATCTAACTATCTTAAAAAATGCAATATTTAATGTCTATACTTTGTGTGTAATCTTATATGAAAAGAAAATGTTATAGGAAAGAAAGTGGAAGCATGGAAATAATTTTTTACAGTTGAAAAATAAATGAAATACATTAATACAGTAACATACGCTATATATGTACAGAACATAAAATGAAAAGTTTAAACATTCAAGTCTATAAAAGAAAATACAGTTACATAAAAATTTCAATCATAAATAAATTGCACAACCAAGATATCCTGAATGTAACATTTTTAGGAGACTCCTTCTTTCATATACAATATAAAAATTGAGTACCACAGTTATCATAAGAACCAACTGTGCAAAGGGAAATAAGATAGAAGTCAGTTTAAGTGCTCATGTACTAATACGCTGAGATGACTAAGGTTTACATAAAACTTGAAGTGTGTGTGTGATTTGAATTTTTAATGTAGCTTTAACAATTTTTTAGTCATATGGCTACGATGTCTGCAGTGTGGCAGTTTATAGTGATGTCTAGCACTAGAGCATCATGCCGCAGACATGTAGCATAATGTCCCACCCAGTCATTACACTAACCTCTTAATGCTGAGTGCCTAGTGAGGCAGCTGTTAGTACCATTTTTATAAGTCTTTGGTATGACTACAACCCCTTGAGGTATAAACAGATTTTAGACAGTGATATAATCTGTATGCATGAATTAGCGTTTAACAGCAGATCAGCACATTAAAGGCTATATGGTATCAAATAAAAAGAAAGTTCTAAAAATGTAAAAATGAAGAACTGCACGAAAACTTTGTGATGATAAACTTTCCAGATAAATGCAACAAATAGTATAAAAAATTAGAAGTTTAATATGTCATAATTCTGTAAAATGTATACAAACTGCATTATACATGAAGATGAGCTATCAGGAGCAAGAGAATGACTACAGCAGTATCCATGAGCCATGCTGGATGCAATGGCATATTTGGGTGTAAACTAATGCATGAGCAATTAAAGTACTAGGTACACTGGAACCTGTTGATCTCTGCTGGTTATTCTGGCTCACTTTAATTAGACTTGATACTGAATATATCTTTTTACTGCCTAATCCAGCGTGAAAAAATCATTCTCAAATTGATCAGATTACACAGGTTCCTGACATTACATTCCAACCTTCAAGGCATCAATCTATTTCTATGATTAGAAGCAAAAAGAATCATTTAAAATGTGTAACCAACTTTGTTTCTATCATCCAATTTAAGCAATGAAATCACAATAAAATTTACTCCAAATATAAGTTCTAAGTTAAATCATTTTTTAAAAAAATGTCAGATTATGTAGGTGAAAAAAACAAACAACAAACTATTAAAAATAAAGGGGTGGGGGGGTGGGATTTCCAGTATCAAGATTTTAAACTTTTACATAAAAAGTGGGGTTTTTTTTCATTATTCCTTGGTTCAGACAATCCTTGAAAACCATTTTTGAAGAACTTTTCAAGGAGATTTTAAGGACTTCCAGATGTTTTAGTTATTTATTTAATGGAAATTGCACCTTTTGTTTGTTTATCACTGCATAAGTAGGTACAAAAGCAGACAAAAAGCATGTTGCTAATTAACTCACCACTAGAGCAAATTACAAAAAAATTTTTAGTCAAATTTTTTTATTTTTGTAATATACCTAAATAACAAAAATTCTAAATTTGAAATGTTATACAAATCAGTTTTAATGTTTTGTATTCACTCAAATAAATTCAAGAAGCAAATAAAAAACTTCAAATACTTTTCAAGGATAAACCAACTTTTTCAAAATTCAAATAGTTTTCAAGGCAACCTCTCAAATTCAAATAGTTTTCAAGGCAACCTCTCAAATTCAAATAGTTTTCAAAGCAACCTCTCAAATTCAAATATAATTCAAATAGTTTTCAAGGCAGCCTCTCAAATTCAAGGAGCTTTTAAGGTTGTACAAACTGTTTATTACTTAAGTTATTTTGCTGTTAACAAGAAATGAAAACATGTGACTTTAAAAAGGAATGAAAAGCTGAAAAGGATTTTTCTTCTAATGAAATCACTAACAGAATTTAAATAACAGGATAACGGCCAAAGGAGCATAAGCAACCTGCAGGAGACTAGGGTGAATTTATTCAAGTGCTGAATGTTTTGTCTCATTACATGTCAGTAAATGGAACACATTTTGATAATGGATACCAAAACAACATGGTGATATTATTTACAGCTGGTTTTTTTTTTCTTCAAAAGATTGGGTTTCTTCCCTTCCTTGTCTATTTTAGTGCCCATAAAATATAATATCGATTTTCTCATCTAATGAGGATTAACTTCAATCAATAATAAACCAAGGTAGGTTCCAAAACTGTACTACAGATTAAATACTTAAAACTCAAACAATCATTCCTATAGATAGTTGCTGAATAATCAGAATTCTTGCAGTATAATGAGAAAGTTCCAATTTTATGAGGTCACACCCATAAACTTCCTCCATTTATTCTGGTCAAGCAGAAAAATCAACTCAGTTTCTTAACAATTAAAGCTAAAGTATAAGCCTTACAAAATACTTTGCGCCTATAAATGTTTTATGGAATTATCTGGGTTACATTTAATCAGTACAAACCTGATATGAGAAATCTGAAACATTTTATTCTTTATTCCAACTGATGGGATGATACTTTGTGGTCCTTTTCGGCATAGGCTACCATCCAAAGGAAGTACCTTACTGCAAAAAACAGTCTGGCACTGCATTTCATTCATTAAGTGGTTGTTACTGAAGACAAATAGTCCAAGGTTTGGTGAGCTCTCATTTGACTCATCAACATTATTCTTGTGTGTGTGTGTGATTTGGATTTTTAACGTAGCTTTAACAATTTTTCAGTCATATCGCTATGATGTCTACAGTGTAGCAGTTAATAGTGATGTCTAGCACTGGGGCATCATGCCGCAGACATGTAGCATGATGTCTCACCCAGTTACATTATCCTGACACCAGGCCGACCAGTCCTAACACTAACCTCTTAATGCTAAGTGCCTAGCGAGACAGCTGTTAGTACCATTTTTATAAGTCTTTGGTATGACTCGGCTGGGGTTCAAACCCACGATCTCCCGCATCCAAGGTGGAAACTCTGACCACAAGGCCACCAGAGTGGTCAACATTATTCTTGTAATTAATCAGGACATTCTACTGGGCAATAACTGACCTTTTATATGTGTCAGAAGTGTCTTTATCGGATCTAAGAAGAAAAGAGGCATAACATTTTGGGCAGACAAGTCATAATTGGGTTAAGATTAATATGTCTGCCATACAAGAACTTCATAAATTGAAGCCTGAGTG
Source organism: Megalonaias nervosa (assembly GCA_016617855.1). Taxonomy (NCBI): domain Eukaryota; kingdom Metazoa; phylum Mollusca; class Bivalvia; order Unionida; family Unionidae; genus Megalonaias; species Megalonaias nervosa. The sequence goes on from JAECUM010006104.1 coordinate 56,530, forward strand.
CTTTAATAGCTCAGAATGTATTTCTTACTGAACAAAGAATTCAGGACCTTAAAGAAAAAAAAACCTAACTCACCATTCGGAGTAATAAATTTTACTGCAGAGTTGGAACTCTCACCTAAAATGTACCTAAGTAGCCTTCTGACTGGTCAGACTAGTTCTGACTGGTAAGACTAGTTCTGATTAAGACTAGTTCTGATTAAGATTTAGAGTGAAGTTTTATGGTGGAGGGGACAGATGTACAAGATAAAATCTTTGTTCAGCCAAATCTGCTCAGCATACAATGTATCAATGCAACTACCTACACCATGAGGTTAATTGTTTTGTGGCCATAGGCATTTTTTTTTAATTCAACATCTAGAATTATAATTGTAGAGAACAAAATATCAAATGTATAAATGGCCTAAAATTCAAAGTTCATTTTAAAATGTCAGATTTATCTTACTTTGCTACAATACAAAATTTGGACCACAACGAATGTAGACAATCTTCATAATTGGTAGATCAAATAGTTGCAATTGATTTTTGCCGAAATAGGTACCCTAGACTAAACCATTAATCAAATTAATCAAATTTTACCCAGTCTTACTGGCTGAAATTCAAAAAAGGTTTGCACCATGGCAAAGCTGATTATCATTTCATATCAGCTTAAAACAAAGGAGGAAAAAAAGTAGAAACAAATTTTTTTTGTGGAAAATGTTTCTCCAATAATACCAAACTGATCATAATATGTGATTGATATATCCACTACCTCACAGATCAAGCTAATAAAGACATTCACATAGACTTTAAACTTGTGTAAAATAGTTGTCTTACCTGTCAAGGTGCAAGTCAGTTTAGAGTGGTCTCCCCTTGAATAAAGGGCTAGTCACCAAATCCCTTTACTCTGGAAGGTGATGTCCATCCTTTTCTAGGGATATAACTATGGGAGAGTTTGCATGGATGTGCTCCATGATAAGCATTACTGAAGAAAAAGTCTTGAAAAAATGTTTCTTGTTCAAATCTGTTATTCAGTCATAATACATTAGGAGAATAGAAAAGCAGTGGGAGGTTACATCCCTTTACCCTAGGGATGGACACATTTCTGGTTTATAAACATACAGGAAGCAACTTTGAGTTGTGTGAAATAAATGGCAGGGTAAACACATAGTTTATGCATGGAAGTGGTTTGAAGAAAACATCCCCCACTTCCACAAAATCCGGTGGCAGAATAGTAACCCTTATTGTTACTAAGTTGCTAATGACATGGGAAGGAAAGCTAGTTGAGCTTCTGATAAAAGGTCCCACCAGATCAAACCAAGCTCACCACAATGAGAGGTCACTGAGGAAAAAATTAGCGAATGTTTCATCTTGTGGCTCAGATGACATCAGTTGGGTAGCAGTTGCACTATGCAAGTGATGTCTACCATGATATTCTCATGACCCAGTATGTATAAGAATTTATCTGGTGTTGGTTTAGTTTCCTCTGGTTGCACAGATAACCCATCAAATTCAGGTGAACTATGGCTAAAAGACAAAATGATTTTGAAATTAGTGAACAGTAAGCAGGATTCTGATGGGATCTAACTTCTCCCTGAAATGATATTGGGGAAAGTTAGCTAACCATTGTGCTGAAATTTTTACAGGTGTCTTTCCAACTGCACAACTGGCAGAAGACTATTTGTTTCAAAGTCTTTCAAAGTGGAGGACCGACTTGCCCAAGCAATTCTGTTCACAAATTCAGAGACTTGTTTCCTTCTGAGGGTTTGCTTCATAGGAACCAGGTGTGCAGGTTCAATACATGGATATGGACGGGAAACCTGCATTTGTAATTGTTTGATCAGGTGGGGAGAAAGAAGAATCTCTCTGTGAATCCCCACTGTCAAGTTCAATAAGATGTTCATTCAAGATCTCTCCCACATGAGGAGAGCAAACAGGATTAAAAATGGCACTCCATTTCTCTTAGTTTTTAAAAGACTTTGGGAATCAGAGGAGTCGAGGGAAAGGGGTTTTCATCGAGACTGCCCCAATTCAGGTAAAGAGTGTCAACTGCAGTCTTTCAGTTATAGGACTGTCGAGATAAGGTTGGATGTTACAAGTTCCACCTCACTGCAGAGAGGTCATTGGTAGGTCAACACCAATGGGCATAGCTCTGACTGAAGACCAATGGTTGGATGATGGACCATTCAGTCCAAAACCAGAATAACACAGAGTCGTCTATGTGAAAATGCATCTTGATACTTGGTTCCTGGAGCTTCCTTTCAAACAATGTAGTGTATCAGCTACTCAGCCAAACTGGGGAAATTGTCTGAATCATAGCTATTCATTCTCAACTAACATATCAAAGCATCCAGGAACTTTATAAGTGACCAATGAAAGCACATTTGCAAGCCACACAAAAAATTTCTCTGGATCTTGTCAGATCAAGAGAGGAATATGGTGCTTGTGAGTGTGAATCTTCATACTTGGAAGGGTCGAGTTTTCAAGAAACCTGCTACAATACATAAGGCAACTGTGCTGGCAAAGCTGGTTGTGCAGTACAGTGATCAAAGCTGAGGGTCTGACTATACTTGGGCATGGTTTATCTCCTGACATTCATTGTGCATATCAGTAAGTCCAAGACAGGTACCATGGATCCAGGAATGGGGCATCACCTTTGCTAGTACCAAGTCTTAATGAGATGACTGGTGGTGGGCCTGTCTGGTGCAGGTACACAATACTTCCTGGAATCGGAATAGCATGAGATTATTCAACAATTCTGGTACCAGGTATAAAAGGCATAGGAGACAAATCCAGAGGTGGAACAAGCACAGCATGATGTCTGGTGCTGTGTCTTTAAAACAGAACGGGGTATACCAGGAAAACAGATTACCATGGTCACTCCCAGAAATCAAAGATGCAGATCGAAGCCATGTTGGAACTGGTGTGATCCAAAGCTGGTGGGCATCTAGTGCCTAAAATCCACTAATGGGTATCCCAGGAAATATGATCACTACAGCCAATATCAGAATGTGCTCGTGTCACTGGTACAGCCAATACTATTCCAGATGGATCAGCTGTTTAAAGGGGCATCAGAAGCAATGCTGATGGCATCTTGATTGTACACTCTTTAGTTGTTTGGTAGTAATGGCCACCCACACATGCACAGCCTTGCAAAAGCACACATCGCATGTATAGCCTGAACTACACCACATACAATTTATTGCAGCATTGTGATTCGTTTCTGCCAGCTTGAGCAGTTTGCACCTCTAACAACTTAATTCTGTCCATTGTGCTGACACCTGTAAATACAGAACAATGGCATACACACATGAAATAAATCAAGCATTGTGCTGAACCTGCTGTGAAGGAGATGCTATGAACGACATAACAAAGGCCTAAGATAACAATTCCTTGAAAGAATTTATAAACAAGATGAAACAATGAAAATGCACCAGAAAATCTGGAATCTGCAAGGTCTCAAAAAAGAGCACATTTCAAAGCATGAATGGAACCAAAGGCTGACTTCTAAATGGGTTTGGTGAAAAGTCCTCCATCCAAAATGCACTCACCCTGGACTGACTTCCACATTGGCAACAAGCCAAAAGATATAGTGAACATCTTTTACAGCTTGTGAGGTTAGTGGACATAGTCCTGATGTATTGTGACTATGTAACCTATTTGCAGAAACAATTAAGGTATAGCTTTGAAAAAAGTATTTGAATATGTCTACATTCATATGCGTTTACAGCAGAAATCATAAGTAATGCAAATATTGAAGATATGTATCTGTGAAAGCTGACATCTCCTCTTCCACCTCTTGTTTTTCTCTTCTTCAGCTTTCAGACTGGTCTCCCTTTAGCATGTCATGGTCTCAGCATGAGTGGTCTCCCTTGGAAAGTGTAGAAGCTATCGCCCTATCAGCCCTAATTACAGCATGTTAACTATGCATACAAATATATCTGGTCAATGATATTTGACGAGAATCTAGAGAATAAATAAATACCTTTCCGTAGGGATAACCACTTTCACAACAGCTTTGGCTAATGTCTGGAGAAAGTTCAGTAAAATCAGATTAAGTTCCGTTGAGAATTATGTCCTCAACTATTAAAATTATCAGTATATTAAAATCATTCTTAAAATCAACATACAATTAAAAATTTTGGAAATAATTTCTTTAAAAAAATCCTGCAGTCTTTAAATTACACATTAAAAAAATAACAGTAGTATTTAACTTTGATTAGTACTTTAAGCCTAGATTCTACTATAAATATAAACCCCTTCAAGTTACAGGGTTTAGAACATCACAAATAGTTTTTCTTAAATCATAAATTGCCTGCATTTGTGTCAATTGTTTAACATATACTGATACAAATAATGAATAGCATCCCTTAAGACTATAGTAAAATGACTATGAGTAGTGAGTTTTCCTTGAACACACTGCAAAAATACTACACAACAGCGATCGTGTTCTACAGGTACGATAAAATAATTCTATTAATATCAATCTTCCTATAGCATGGAAAAATTCCTGAATATGAAGAACAAATTTAAGTTAAATTGTTATCTTGGCATTACATGTTACTGTATAGAAAAAAATGCAAAGTGACAGTCAAGTTCAATTTTATATCAATTACTTACCACTGGCAAATAAAAGCTTAACTTTTACTATAAACAAGACCATTAGGAAATTAAAACTATTTCATGAACAAGCTGTTGCTCCTTAAAAAGTGTCCTTTTCTTCATCAGACCAATGTTTCACATAAAAAGTTTTGATAATATATAAGCGCAATCTGAGAAATAGCAGGGAGAACACTAGATGCGAAACAAGTACCATATATACTCACTTATAAGTCAAGTCGAACAGCAAACTGCACATACCCACATGCAATGGCAAACAGGGACAATGTTGTCTTTAGTCAGATTGAACTTATAAGCTATTGTATATGGTAATGGGTAAAAGTAAGACATGGGGGAGGGCAGAGCTCACCTTAAGTTCTCCAAGTTTTTTTTTGTAAAAACTTACCTGCAAGCTCCACAACTGCCAAGGTCAATTAACTATGCACTGACTGATTTGTGTACTCAAATTAAAAAAAATTGGGTTTTTTACTTGCCAGAAGGATGCAGCCAAAGAAACATTTTGTTGCTCTGCTTGCTGAGATGATTGCTTTATCTATACAGCCAAAATGACTTCATATTTACCTAAACACTGGAGACTTCTGTCTGGCTATTTACTTACCAAGTTTTGATGTACTTCAGCAAAAAAATATGAACTGATGTTTGTCTTTGCAAAAATGAGAACTAATGAAATGTAATCTTGACAGCCAGCCATTTCAAAACTAAGCAGAACAAATTTTGGATGACTTCAAACAGGAATAGTGCAAGAAAAATGAAGAGAAGACCTCAGAAAATTTGAAGATCTGACTCCCAGATTATAATACGAGAATAGTGATGGCTTGGAGGGTTGAATCAAAGTCCTGAGAATACTGATATGTCAGAGGGTTGAATCAAAATACTGAGAATACTGATGACTTGGAGGGTTGCAGTGATACTAATTTACATAAGATCATAAGGAAGAACACGACTCCAGAGTTACTGCTATTCATGGCCCTTTTCCTATGGTAAACATACTGTTCTAAATAATCCATATATCTTTTCCAACTTTTCTTTTCTTTATGTCACATGAGAATTTATATTAAAACTTGTAACATTATTTGAAAAATTACTGTCATTCCTTTTTACAAAGCATTATCTAATTTTGTTTCAAGGATTACCATCAGTGGAACTATATGCAAGGGAGATAACTATAAGGTATCACATTTTGCCTAAATCTGAGTTGCCTCCCATAACATGTGAGACCGTCAATGTATACCTTCTTCCATTCATGTTAGTAAGGTTATAGTCCATTACTATTATTAGTAATACAAGCTATATTTGGTAAAAAAAAGTGGACTCTGTGCCAATAGGCATGGAGGATTAAAATTCCTCAAAGGTACTCAACCTAATTAAGACACAACTCACAAATCCAACCTTTAATTGACTGACAAACACATAATTTATTCTTTGTAATTTTACAGCCAGGAAAAACACAGAATAAGAAACTTCAGCAATAAAATCTAGAATAGAAAGACCTCCTTAAGTCAATAAATAAAGTTTAAAAATTGTGCAGCCAGCTCCAACACAAATTGAGTAGAGTCCCTATAATCCAATAATGCACAGAAACTATAAACAAACACTAGCATCCTCAGATGAATGAGGAAAATTTCATAGAGAATCAAAATAACTGACTGCAGATAAACAATAATTGTAGACTAGATGGAGCAGCACATCATGAAACTTACTGTTAAATATTTATATGTGAAGAGTACATTCTAACATCAGGAGTGTAAATGACTTGAAATGACAAAGAAACAGTAAACCATAATGACGTATACTCGAGAATAAGCAACAGCAGAAAGTGTAATTGCAGACTGATTCCAATGATGACGAAAATTAGGGGATGAAAATGTAGCTCCTTCAGAATGTTAAACCATGCAAACTCGATTTGCAGAATATATATAGAAAAATTAAACAGAGGAAAAACATCTAGTGCAGTAGTTTTGCTGGCATGAATTGGACTTGGGTATTCATCTAGGAAATTAATCACTGTAAATGTGGTATGAGCCCTCCTTCCAATATATATTTTACATGTTAAGACACACTGACAGTTTCTCATGTAGTGAACAAAACTAATGAAGTGTTGCAAAAATCACTGACAATATAAACACATCTTACATAAAGAAATCTCCAAAGCATGAGAGAAGTGACAAGTGACAGAAACATAAAAAACTCTAAAATGTTGAGAACTAGACAGATCTGTGTATATGTTGGCTCTCAAAACTTGTGTGCAAAGCACAAATATATTGGTACTCTAAAAGTTCTTTGTCCTGTTTTACAACATCAGTCTCAGATTTGATGGGTTTGGACAAGGTCTAAGAAGAAAACAGCAAAAGTATGCCTGAAGTCAGCCAAATTCATTTATACATATACCTGGATTTAGAAACTGCTAATGTCTTTTTGAAAAAAAAAGACACAACATTTTGTGAACATAAGGAAATATCTGATTTATTACTGTAAAACTTTTGCAACAATGAAATTTAAGATAAACCATCTCAACTTTCGATACCAATGAGATGTCGAGACTTCCGAGCCACACAAAATAACATTTTGAACAATAAATCCGAAAATGAGCTTGCAGTTGGTTTGACTTTGAAAATACCTGATTTGTAGACCGACTTCTGAATGACAACACAATGTCTTGATAAGCAATAAGTCTCTGGAGGGAAATAATGAAAAAAAACAAAACAAAGAAAGGCAATAGATACTTCACCCTGTAGCCATTGCAATTTCAAACTATGTATTCGTCAAGACTTTACCCAAAAATTAATGCAAACACCGAAGACAACAAAAGATGAAAATTTCAAAGTGTAAAACGTAGTTATCTTTGAATCTAATGTCAATTTTCGGTAAAGATGCAGAAATAATCGGAGGTCACAAGTGATTTGCTTTATCCGGAGACTTATTGACTGGATATAAAATACAGTCTAGCCTCAATAATCTGACTGTTTATCTAATGAAGAACATTATTTAATAGAATGTCTTATGAGAAAACAGAATATTAAAAAGATCATTCAAATTTAAAATTTAGGAAAATAGTAACATTTGTTTGATCTGTCAGATTAGTGAGCCATGAATATACTTGCAACCTACATACATGTGCATTATATTTAACAAAACAAAAAAAACTCAGAAACCAACTGTCTTGTCCTTTTTGATTACCTTCTGTAACTCTTCTGCTTCCTCCTTACTTCCTGGTGGGGGGGCTCTGCTGAACTTCTCTGATCTTTCTTTCTTCCTGAGTGACTGTGCATTGAACGGAAGTCCTGATGGTGGTGGAGGCAGTGTCAATTCCATCAAAGCTGGTGGTATGTATATAGGGTGTGGGGGAATCGGAACAGCCTTCCCCCAACCTAGCTTCATTTCAAAGCCACATATTTCTTTGCCTGTTTTCAAATATTCAGATGGCCAGGATATCAATGCAGTAAAAAATCTATTTATGAGATAGTTATTCTATTCAATATATATATATATATATATATATATATATATATATATATATATATATATATATATCTATCTATATGGGATTAAATCTATGTCAAGTTTATGGATGTGTGTAGCGTGCATGTATATGTGTCACTTATGTATGATCACAAAGAAGGTGGCTTCCATTTTCAAAGTGTTATCACATGCAAATAATAACAGCTAACAGATCTGAATAAAAAATACTTACCCTTGCCATAATACTAATATATATATATATATATATATATATATATATATATAAGCATCTGAGGAATCCTCTGTATTTTTAAGGACTAAGAAAAGGTACAGGAATTCACATTTTGTACAATTAAAAGATCCATGCCTTACAAATGTTATACTGCATACACTCTCTTACAAGTCCTGTCCAACTGCAAAATGCACAGACCCAGGTCTGCTAAGGCATAATGCACTGGCAGATATGGATATATGCTGTTTGTTAGAAGTACTCAATAGAACAAAGACAGACCCAGATCTGCCAGCACATTATGTGATGGCACATCAAGGTCTGTGTTGTTTGCAACTGGACTTGACTTATAAGAAAATATAGATGGTACATTAGTATTAATGATTAGTACAGTAAATGCTGGTTTTGTCTCTGCTGTGATATATTTTCCAAGGGTTTATGCTGATAAATGTTGTGATCAGAAAGTTCTTTACATGACAACAGATTTAAAGTTACAGAAAAGAGAATCTGAGATGGAAATGAATCTGCTTTATGACATTCATTAAACAAATGTATAAAGGTACCAGAAATTCCTTGCAGAATTGGCATAATAATTATTAATATGAGGTGTTGTAATATTTTGCTTTTGGGCTAGTCATTCCTTACCCTTAAGAGCATTCATTGCACGCTCTCCATCTTTTCTGTTCATGAAGGCTACAAATCCACAGTTACGACCTCGAGAACGTTCTTCCTCTGTCCTGGGCCACATGATTTTGACACTTGCAAGAGGGCCGTATTTCCCAAATATTTCACACAGTTGCTGCTCTGTCATCTTAAAAAGTGAAATTTTTAGCATAATTTAATGTTTCCTTAACAATACTTACCAATCACTTTAATATTAGGAATTAACCTCTACCTCCTGAATACAACCCTCCCAGACCAAACAAATGTGTATTTCAAGTCTATAAACAATACAGACATTAACAACTGTCAGTATCCATGGAAACTCTTCTAATCAACTATTATAATTACCTCCACTATGTTCTTAGTTTAAGTTTGATGATTCTTGTGTTTTTGGGCATGGAAAGCTTAATCATCATTTAATTAAGTACATGGTTCCTCTCCACAATGCCCATGGTGGGAATGTGAACTAAACTGACAGGTGTCATAAACTCTACACCAAGCTGAAGGAAATGTTAGGGAGACAAATCTGCCTCCTTCCTGTTCACAAGAAACCTCAGCTAAGAGGAGAGCAAATTGTCCACATATTAAATCAGAATTGAATTTTCCAAGTACTTCAGTATGATGCCATATATGTAAATTGCAGTTGACCTTAAGTGGGAGATGACATAGTCAACTGTCTTTGTGAAGGCCCATGGACAGAGGTTGAATCAAAACTGGAGACCCTAAATTGATACATTGTTCCTTAGAATGTGAACTGAAGGAGTTTACGTGAAGATGGATAAACTGGGATACAAAAGATGGCAGCCATAAAGTTGATGCAGATGTCGAACATGTTCTTCTTTACAGAAAGAGATACTGACCATGCAGTCTCCAGTCTGAACCTGGAAAGCTATCAATTTGCTGAGCCATCTCAAGTTGATCACCAGCCAGAACTTTCAGCTTGCTTTTTGTACCAGGAAAAGTCATGGCTAAAACTCATTTTGTGGACTACCTTAACCATCTACTTGATGAGCAAAGTATATATCTCCTTCTGCTAATTAGCACCTAATCAGGTCAGTTGGGACCTCAGCCACAGAAACGAATTAAAAGGAGAGGGAGCTGGATGAACAAAATCTGCAGTAGCCCTGAGTCAGCTTGGTTTACCAGTTCAATGACCACAAACATACTGATTCAAGCTATATGAAAATAAATCAACCTGATGCCTGCAGGGATATTATTGCAGGTGGCAAGTGCAGTCGTTCTTGTTTATTTGTAGGCTCATGGAGGAGTTTTGGTGCTGTGACAGTTGTTCCCAACTAAACTGCAGTTATGGTCCAAATAACTGCTTAAAAGGGGTTAGGCCATTACTCCTTTCTCCTGGTGTCAGAATAATAATGTGACTGGGTGAGATATGATGCTACATGTCTGCAGCAAGATGCACCAGTGCTAGACATCACTATAAACTGAGAGACTGCAGACATAATACCATTATGACTGAAATTGTTATAGCTACATTAAAAATCTAAATCACACACATACCATTACTCTTTTCTGGTGACAGTTGTCTCACCTTTGTGGCTAAAAATGATATAGCAAAAAGAGGGATAAAGTGAACTGAAGTAGCACTTCTTATGCAGTCCGTTTCTCAATGTTTTTGATGCAGCCTCCACAATGTAACGATCACAACATAACAAATGATGGAGCATGAGTGATGATAGTGAAAAATAGCATGCCATCAAATTAAATATTACACATGGCTGTCAAGGCATTTGCCATAGTGTAGTAAGCTTCCCTGATAACTTTCACAATGCAGTATGTAGTCTCCTAAACATAATCACTACCAGTTTTCTCCACAAGTCTTAAGACTGCAAGCAAAATAAAGTCCAGCAAAGATGAAACTGCTACTGTATTTCTCAACAAATTGAAGGCTGCCTGGAATGGTTGACAGTCATTTTATACAAAAGCATGGCAGACACATTTACAATGACACATTTATAACTGATATACCTTTGTTCAAACTCTAAACTTCAACAAGGATGATGTTCAAGTGTATTTTGTGAAAATGGACAGAGACTGAGGTTGATAGCTGACTTTGTACAAAGGCTTTGGAATTACTTATCAGACACATGGTCAGAAATTTTCCTGGTCTCTTGCGATTTCAGGAACTCAAAATCTCGCGATTGCTGGAGCAATCAAATTGAACAAAGACTGCCTTCACCATCAGTACTCAGAAAGGTTGGCCTGTCTGTGACATGTCTCACTGCAGCAACCAAACACTTATCAAATGCAGTAACAGATGGCTGATTGGCCAGCTGGACAGACTAGTCAGAGTCAAGATATTGGCAGAAGGATATATTATGATTCATACTGCACTGTGGAGTTTTTGAATCAAGGAATTTTCAAGGACTTCCAACTGTTTTAAAGGAGTATTTTGTAATAAGGACATTGAATTTCTGTTACTTTATCAACTAATGGTGCTGTGTGTGAGTTGATCCACTTATGTCCAGGAGTTTTTCAAGAAAATCAAGAACTTTACAAGGATAAAAACAATCACTTTAAAATTCAAGAAGTTTTAAGGTAACCCTTTCAATTAACTGATGTTTTATCAATGTATGAACCATGCAGATAACTAGTATAATATACAAAAATCTCCAGCAAAATCTGTAATAATTCACAGACTTAAGGCACAATGGCCTTGTCTATGCAAGGACTGACAAAAAGAGGGCACAAGTTTTCCTGTCTTATCCATGTCAGTAGTCAAAAGAAAGAAAAACAGGTGAGAAAAAAATATCCCCTGAAATCAACTTCTGTGAAGTGGTCTCTGGATCAGTCTTCTCATCTGAGATCTGAGCAGCTAATGAGATGTCAAATGTCTGAAGCCATAGTACCCCATTCTTCCTGTCCAGCTCCAGTTGTCTGGAAGTGATGGCTGCAAATGGCAATAACTGAGCGATCTTTATTTGGGGCAGGAGCAACAGGGGAGCACCCTCTATAATGGCTACTAACTTAGTGACGAGATGATGGCTAAGGGCTTCCACATCTTAAGATTTTAATCTTTAACATTTTTCACTGCCTTTCAATTGTTTCTGCTGAATCATGGACCAAGCCTCTTCTGCCCAACTGAGAAGGCACTGCAAGGACTTGATAAAGCAAATCTAGTACACCTGAGGCACAGTGAAAATCAACCAAGCAATACAGTGAACCAAACTGTACACAAAATTAAGCACCAAAACTGCAACTTGTGAAAATGTAACAGTGCCTGCTATTACAGAGTGCAAGCAATGAAAAACATAAAATAGCAAGTACGAAAAAAGGTGTAAAAAATAAGCAAAATTACCGTTAAAAACAAAAAAAATAAAGTTTCCAACATTCTCCATAAAGACAATTAAATAGCACAACACGACTTTGTGGACAGATAGTTGATATTTCCAGGGAAAGCCAATGGATTTTGGGAGGTAAACCAATACAATGTTTTTCCCTGTATTTAGTGATGTTTGAACCAAGAACAATTTGGTTTAAAGGCAGTCACCTAGCAGAGTAAAGAGGGAAGTAATTATGACAGAAAAAGTGTCCTAGACAAGTTAATCCCCATATAAACTATCTGTATAGTCTATATTGTATACAGAATGAAAAGACTTTGCCTTTCCAAGAAGGTTGAATCTGGGAGGTTGCAGAAGCTAATTCCTGATGTTAATGTGATTTGGGAATTTATTTGATGGGTAAATAAAAAGATTTCCAAGACATGATGCTAGAAACGTTTCAAACTTGTGTTATACAAACTGTCACAGCAGATGATAAGAAACTGAGCATAAAGTATAAAGGGAAGCTGTTATTAAAGAAAATCTTTATATTAGCTTATTTTATGTCAATATAAATTTGATCCAACTTTAACATTAAAAGGAGCTATTTAACCATATGTAAAATGCTTATCACCTGGGATTTCCATGCTTCAGGTAAATCCAACAGAATATTATTAGTATTAGGTACAGCCATCTTGATCAACTTCATTCACATTCTGCAGCAAATTTCAAATGAATAATTAAGATGCACATGACTTAAGTGAAAATACCATATGATCCAGCTCTCTCAATATGTATGTTACTTATGAAAAAGAATGCCGAAAACTGAAGTATCTAAGCATCTAAACACATCTAAGCAACTTGCTTTACAGGCATGCCAGGTTTGGTTGAAATACCTTCAATGGTGCAAGAGTTGTATTTTCTTTTATTACACATGGGAGTGGTGGTGGGGTACTGAAGGGAATTAAACCACCCACCAAAGGCAGGGAGCCATCCTTGTATGTAACAGTCGCAAGATCAAACACAGGATTTAACTTTCAGGACCTAAGTATCACTGACCAAGTTGGTAGGCAAACATTTTTCTTTTTTTTGCTCAGTGGAGGATGCATTATTTTTTACCAATGTGTTAAAATACGAATGTTTTCCAAAATAATCCCCAAAACTATAATGTTTTCTCCTACCTTGGGATTTATATTTCCTACATAGATATTAGTTGTATTTTCATCTGTGGACAGGTCTAATGTACCAAGTTTTCCAAAGGGATCTGAAAGAAAAGACAATTTATAACATATTAAGGCGACAATGTATGAACACTTAGATTTTACCTTTATTAAATTAAGAATACGCAGCTGAATAAATATCTTGTAATTATTAGTCGATACTTTTTAAAACAGTCAATATAGCTAACTGACACTACTTTTTATTTTTTTTTTGTTCCAAATAAGTCTTTGCATTACATGAAGAATAAAAACTTGAACAAACTGATGATGCACTGCAATGCATATTGCAAAACTCAGCATCCTATTTGCTTTACTGTAATGCACATATCAGTATGCTACTTGCTGCACTGCAATACACAAGTCAATATGCTGCACTGTAATGCATAACCCAGCTTGTTGTACTACAATGCACAACTCAGCATGCCCCACTGTAATACACATCAGCATGTTGCACTGTAATGAACAACTCTGCATGCTGCACTGTAATGCACAACTCAGCATTCTGCATTGTAGTGCATAAATCAGCATGCTACAGACTGCACTGTAATGCAAAACTTGGCATGCTACTTGCTGACCTGACACAAATACAACGAATTCACCATTTCTTGTTGCATACCAATTTTCTTGGTTTTTGTGGTTGCTTCAAATCTCAAATTTAAAGACCTAATGAACAATGATCTTTCAAAGGAAAATATGGTACTCCTTCACCAATCTATGAATTTAAGTACCTATGAATATATCACTTTTCACAAAAATGTAAAAACTGATACCCACAAAAAAGTTAATTTTTTTTGTAAATTGTTTCTCCAAGAATACTTACCTGAGCACATTAATGTAAGGAAATAACTCCAATACTCTCCAATTTAGCCCCATCAGAGAGATGAAAATATTGCCTTCCACCTCTCTATACCATATAGACAAAGCAAAAAAACTCTGATTTCCTCCTTTTACCAACATTAGGTGGCTATGCAGCAACTGGATGTTACCAGATTAACAAAGCTTTACAAGAAGAATTTTCAAATTTGTATGGAGGTGTGGGAGGGATTAATAGCAATGTGATTAAGTGTTCTCAGAAAACAATTTTCTAAAATATGATCTTTCTATATCAAATATACTCCCCAATCATATTAACATTGGGAGATAAGGTCACAGGAGAAGAAAGTGCATGAGCATCAAACCATTATTATAATAACCCTTCAAGTGAAAAATGGATGCATTCACAATATGAAGGAAAAACCATTCTCCTAACACAAGGACAGCACAAGTGACATTCATATAAACCTGTGATGACAACAGATGGATAAGAAATGAATTACTTTTTCCTACCAAGAAAAAATATGGACAAATGCAGCAAAACCACTAAATCTGTGCCTTTGAGGATCTTGTGCTCATGTCAACTAGTTCTGGTGGTCAAGTGGAATACAGCCAATTGTCCCACCAGATTTAATTCTAGTTTCTGTCACACTTGATCTCTGAGACAGAAACTTCAACAGATTCACTGTGCATGCCAGCCCACAGCTTCTACGACATCTCTGACTAAAATGAGTGCCTAAATGCAAGGCTTGCTCTAATCTCATGAGCTGGTCATGTAAGACCTCAAGCACAATGAATTACCCACTTTGACCAAGATGCCAGGGCTTAATTAAGAGGTTTATATCCTCTTTGCCAACCTTCGCCAGAAAAAAAATCAGACCACATATGTTGACATATTAACAGAGGAAAGGGCACAGATGACCACTTCCTGGTTGTCTGCTAACAACAACCAATTCATAGTTCTGAAGCCTGGTTGTGTGATTAGAACCATGGAACTGGTGATAATTTGAGTCCGTCAAAATTACATGAAACTTTCTCATGCAGCTTGCTGAATCTACAGCTATCATAAAACAGGTTTTAAAAAATAATAGGTTCAACAAGATTCTGGATAAAGCCTCGAACTTCTGTGAGCTTAGCCAAGTCAAAACCCATGGAAGGTTCACTTGAAAAACAATGTGAGATTTCTCTGTCTCTTCATGTCAAACTTGGCCAATAAGTCTGCCCAGATTTTATTGTGGCATATATCTCCTCTACCTCAATGTGTCATCAATCATGGACCAGCATCCTCTCATAGTAATAAATGCTAACTTTATCTTCTTAAGAAGTCTAGAAAACAAAATTCCTCACAGAGACTGATGCTGTACTGTCCAAAAAAGAATTTTCAAGAATTAAAGATAAGCCCATTTGTCTTTTTTAACTGCCAAGTGTTGAAACCATTGCGTCATTTCTGAGTGACATAATTTTCAAATTAGCCATTATAGTAGTAAAGATGTCAAAATTTTAGAAAAAGTCACCCAGGTACCCATCAATCATAATGATTGGTTACCCAGGTACCTGATCAAAGGGAAATTATATTAAATGTGAACCTGAACTGCCTTGTTGTAAGTTCAAACATGTCAACCCCAACCCCCCACAAGAGACATAAGCACAATTATTACTATTGAGTGGCAAAAAGCACAGTCTGAGCATAAAAAGAATTATTTATAGATATATATATATATATATATATATATATATATATATATATATATATATATATATATAAAATCCTGTAATTACAGAAAACTGTACATTTTTATCCAGTATTACCTGTACCTGCAGTTGGTTAAAATTCTTGTCACAAATCGGCTAAATTTATATAGATTAGTACGAGAATACAGACATAAAACAAAATGATAAATTATTTATACAAGACAGTCACTTTAACTAGTCTAGATCACATGTTTAACTTTCACTGAAAAGTCGTCAGGTCAACAAATTCTGAATATTACATTGCTGTCGAATTCCTCTTTCTAAATCGCTATTAATTTGTCCTTTTCCTGGTCCAACATGTTCTTTAGTTTAACAAAATCTCTCTTCTGTAACATTTTTAGTCATATAACATCCACGAATTACATCGATAACCTGTTTCACTTACTATTTGGCACCATGTTTTTTTCAATATAAACTGGTCTGCTATTTAATTGTGTATCAAACTATAATGAACCTGTGACACATGGTTTCAAATTCAAGAAACCCATCTGTTTTCTTGGAAACCTGTCATGTACAGTTAGAAAATAAGGAAACTGTTCAATGTATATAGTCAAATGGTCAGACACATTGAAAATACATGATCAGAACACAGAGGTCTATGATGGATCAATGTCACATGAAACAAGCCTTGAACTGTACTCATTATTCTGTTTCTTGCTCTTTTATCTGAACTTTGAAACTTTTTTTTTGTTTTACATGGGCTAAATGGGTACCCTATAGCTAACTGTATTACCTGGGTAATTATGAATAGGCAGGTAAACAAGTACCCACTGACACCTTTATGTGGCAGCCACACTGGCTCTAACCCTGGCACAAATTTCATTTTGTACAAACTAAACACCATTAAAATCTCCAAGCTAATATCACCATCCATTCAGGAAAATTAGTGACAAGATTTTCAATAGGTTCAGTGTGGCAACTATATTTGAAATCAGATTAGCACCATTTTCATTCACCATAAAAAAAATGTCCAGTGAAAACCCCATGGTGATAGACTTTCCATTCAGATGAAGTAGCAATAACAAGATTTTCATGATGGTTGCCATGTGGCCATATTGCATGTTAGATAAGCACCATTCTCCATTTAAGTTAAGACACTAAGTCTACTGGGAATGTCTGATCTAGACTGATCTATAGTTGGAACACCACTGTGGGAACAGAACCAGACCTGCCAACCCTGATGAGTCCGTCTCAGTAAGGCAGCTGAATTTTTTCCGTAAGATTGACCAGTTTTCAGTAAGGTGTAACAAAATATCAATAACTGCTATTGTAAAGATGGAAAACATAATTAAAAGTTTGACGCAGCGACGATAACATTATGTTCAACTGAAAGTTTGTAAAGTACGTGTAGACCTTATGTACCACTAGTACAGTTGCACAAACTTTAGTTCCAAACCCTATGCAACTCAATGGCTTGTTGCTATCTCTCAACTTGATGTAATTCTTGGAAATTCTTTTTCCATTTCATATGACGATGGCAATCGTATCTCCCGCCACGAGACGTACTCAAATTGGCATGTTATGTCCAATACACGTAATTGTATCCTTTCCATCTTTTATTCACAAGAACTTGAATATTCCTTTCTATTCTTCTGTGTTGATTATTTACTTTTCTAGAGGCTTATTTTCCCTTTTGTCTTAAACATGCATCACTTTCGGGAAGCCATTTTTAAAAAATTCTAAAACCAACAGTGTGATCATGCAGACGCTTCGCATGAACAAATAGGTGCAGCTTAAAGCGTCTGGGGTGCTGCTGTAAAGTTAGTCTAGTACCCAACTAATTTCACTAATTCTAATATGAAACCCAGATCCAAATAAAACAGATGAACCAATTATCCGGATTTTTCGGCAACAATAATTTTCCGTAGTTTTTGCTTGTATGCCATAAGTCCATATTTTAAGGGTAATTTTCGGCAAAATCATAAGAGTTGGCAGGTCTGCAGAACAGATATGAACAGGGATTTCAACTGCACCACCACCATTCCACCCCCATTTTAGGAGGATGGACACTACTATTGAGTTGACTGAAAATGCCAAAAGTGATGATCCTTCAATAGCTGAAATGTCTTAATTTCCAAAGGATGATACGGAGCAATTTTTCCTCTAGATTCCAAATGTCGCTGACCGTAGTGAAGTGGGGCAACAGGTGATCCCCTAAAGTGTGCAAACTGGCATTGTACAAATGGCAATTCTCCAGCTGGGGCCTCTCTTGACGAATTCCTGTTATACACCATAGATTATCTTGCCAATGATGCAGGAATTGTCCCATTTTACTTGGAAGCATCATATGGTCATCTAGATGACTGGAAATGGGGCACCACTGGACTGATGTCAAGACCAAATGAAGTTCACAGGATTGGAATACTGTTACTCAGAAGC
Organism: Megalonaias nervosa; assembly: GCA_016617855.1. Classification (NCBI taxonomy): domain Eukaryota; kingdom Metazoa; phylum Mollusca; class Bivalvia; order Unionida; family Unionidae; genus Megalonaias; species Megalonaias nervosa. The sequence continues at coordinate 74,919 of JAECUM010006104.1, forward strand.
CAAACCAAAAAACGTACATGAAGCTGGGGTATAGGGTCATGCAAAAATTGTCAGTTAGAGCTTGACTAATTGCATATTTGTTCCGCTGTATGGAAAGCCAGACTGACCATGCCATTTCCATTTGAACCTTGGTGTGGCGTGTGATTTGTGATTTGGAATTTTTTAACGTAGCTTTAAAAGATTTTCAGTCATATCACTACGATGTCCGCAGTGTGGCAGTTTATAGTGATGTCGAGCACTGGGGCATCATGCTGCAGACATGTAGCATTATGTCCCACCCAGTCACATTATTCCGACACCAGGTCGACCAGTCCTAACACTAACCTCTTAATGCTGAGTACCAAGCGAGGCAGCTGTTAGTACCATTTTTATCAGTCTTTGGCATAACTCAGCTGGGGTTCGAACCCGCAACCTCACACATCCAAGGCGGATGCCCTAACCATTAGGCCACTGGAGCAGTCCCTTGGTGTGGCAATGTATTGACTGAACCTTCTGAGGTCACTGACCAGCCCAAGTTTCTATTTGGATCTGGGCACAAAAGAAGCCTGGAATAAAACCAGAGTGCTCAGGTTATAAACTCTCTTCACCACCCACTTACTGAGCAATGGACAGCACGTGCATTATGCAAGGGGTGGAAGAATACGAGAGCAGGTTGCATAAATTAAATATGAAATCCCTCTGAAACAAATGAATTGACCATTAGTTTGTGCAAAAAGGTCTATCCAAGACTACTAAAAATGAAGGTATCTGGTGCCTACTAGCAGGTTGTTAGCAGATGAACAGGGTTTGGGCAATGTTTGACCACCTAAACTTTTGCCACTGATCACTCATTGCACCTGAGACTGATTTTGACTTTTAACTATGGTGCTGATGGCAAGGCAAGCTGGAGAGGCAGTTCTTGTGCTGCATACTTCTGAATATCCTCAAATACCAACGAACAGCTATGGCATACCATACAATGAAGACCAGACAGCCAAGGCATGATACAGCTTCAGTCAAGCTGAGCAGTAATAAGCATCTCAACTGATCAACTGCCCAATACATCATGAAAAACAAAAATACCACAAGCAACACTAGTTCAAATGATGAAGCTGTCATCATGTTCCTCAGTAAGTGTGAGGAGGCATGGAAATCATTGCATTCTACAGCCACTACTACTGGCATGATAAAGCTGTGTACTACCACTGGCATAATACAAATATGCACCATTACGACTACCATTGGCATGATGTGTTCTACTGCAACTACCACTGGCATGATGTGTTCTACTGCAACTACCACTAGCATGATGTGGATGTGTTCTACAGCCAACACCACAAGATGTACACTATAGCAACTACCATTACAATGACAGCTACTGGCATGATAAAAATACATTTGCTTTTTGATGTGCTAAAAAAGCACTCAATGCAACACATGACACACTAGTTAAGAAAATAAGCAGGCAGTATATTGTAAAAGCAAAAGTAGCCTCTTAAGACAAGTGGCTGCTTAATGCCGTTTCTTTGTTTTTCAATTTTTTTTTACATTAACTGTAACTTTAACTTCCTGAATAAGCTACTCCTTGGTAAAACATAAAATAAAAGATTAGCAAAACTCCCAAATATCCTAAATTTGCTTGCATCCTTGCATTCATATATACATACTTCAACAGCAATTCTAATCATGAAACACTCTTGCAAAAATAAGACATATAATGGCTGAATGAAATCAATATGTGTTCTACAATTGTGTCCAAGTCCTCTTTCTGAGGTTTCCAACAATTCTGTTGCTAGTAATAAGACAATAAGTCAATTTCTAGCAATCTCACTGCTCAGTGGTCTACAGGAGTCTATGATACAAAGTAACTGACATTTATATAGATTAACTGCATTTATATATCTGATCCTTCAACAAAGTTACATACCTCTTCCTACATCCAAATCTAGTGGGTCAAAGGTTGGAAATTTATCATCTTCAGGTTCCACCTCAGAGACTGGCTGATCACGGAAAATTTTCTTCATTTTGTATCTTTGCTCGCGTTCCTCCTGAATCCTGAAATGAAAAACCTGATATGTTGGGATATATTCCACTGTCTTCCAGAGCTTATAACTGGCTCCTTTCCCAATGAGAAACACTGCACAATCATGAAAAATGTACAATTTTAGCAATTACCACTAAAACAATGTACTCCACATGCAGCTTTTTCAAGGAAAATATTGCCAAAGTCTAGCTATATATCATTTTGGAAAAATCACCATCAACACATGTGTTCTTGGCGTAACACTACAACTAGGGTAATTTAATAACCTGTTACATACTAAGCAAGGGATAAATCTCAATTACCAAAATAAAATAAAATATACTATCCTACTGAGCATCCAATACATCGATTAATTCAAGCTTGTGCTTTCACTGAGCTGAGATCATACTGTGTTGTATTTAGTTATTCAAACATCAATCAATAAAAAGCATACTTTTTGCTATAGAATACTTTGTTATCATTAAAGTTGGTAAGTTTTTAGGTAAGAAAGTGATAATTATTTGTACACCTGGCAAAAAAAGTGCACCAAAAATTGTCTCCAATTTTATCTGATAAACATCTTAGAGTACCTCTTCCAGAGGTACTTTTCATTTTGTTTTTGATGCAATGATGTTCTAAATCAATGGTTATACACATGCAGGCAAGATCCAAACAAATCTACTTACATATCAACTATACAAATTAAAAAACAAATTGCCACATAATATTTATTCTGTTTGTAAAGTTCTTCCTTTGTCCCCAATATAATTTCAAAATAGAGATCATGTTAACATTGTTAACCCTTACCACCAAGGTAACTCATGTTTACCTACCTTGCCTGCCACGTGCAGTGATTAAATGGTGCAGTTAACAACCAGCAATACGTACTGTGTACTAATGGCCTTATTAATGAAGATCTTAATCTTACACAATTTGCCACAGTACATACCACTGCTCTATATTCCAAAATTTTTTAAGCAACACTTCAAGAATACCATTTCTTCTTTTTAACTGTTGAGTGTTGGAATCATTTCTGACATTCTTGAGTGACAAGATTTTCAAATTAGCTGATGTAGCTACCCTACTGTTTGTAAGATCAGAACCATTTTCTTTTAGGACAAACAAGACCTTGGGCTGAATGTGTATCTAACATTTCATGGCAATCCTCCAGTAGCAACAACAAAGCCTGTTAACATTTCATGGCAATCCTCCAGTAGCAATAACAAAGTCTGTTCTAATAATGGATGGATGGCAGTCAACAGGCCATCCCATAACCTCTTCTGGGCTGTGACACTAATTTTTCCTAGCAAAATGTTTTTTTCGAATACTTACCTGATCACAATACCTTAGGAGAATACTACTACCCCACAAATTCAGCCCTCTCAGATACGACTTTTACCTAAAGGGAGCTAAAAGTTGTCTGCTGACCTGTGGCAGTTGGGCAGAGTGACCTCCCCTTACGTGTAAGAACCTCTCAATTACTACTGGAGTGGAAGGTACACTCTCTATGGATTAACTGCAGGGAGGCTGGGAAAATGTATGTGTATTACAATTAGGTATGTATTCTCAAAGAAACACATTTTAGTAGGAAAAATTGGTTTCAACTTTAAAGATGTTACCCAATCATAAGACCTTAAGTGATTCAGCGTCTTATGAAGCTGTCGACTGACCATGAAGGGTGACCTGCTGAGCTACTAATACAGGTCCTACCTGATCAAACTGGGTCCTTTGGGATGACATATCTTGGAGATGAAAGAGAGAGAATGTGGACTCCAATGTCCATCCCACAGCCTGAATGATGTCAATTAGGGAACAGTTCTGGACCAATGCTAAGCTGGTGGCAAGTGCTCTAACCTTGTAAGCCGGAATGCGCAATAAGTTCATGTGAGCTCTGGTTATTTCTCTATATGCCGAGCGAATAACCTACTTAATCCGGGATGAGGTAGTCTGTGTATTGATATATTCTCCTGTCCTGTCTTGAGAGGCAGAAAGAGGCGTGACCTCCCATGATGCAATAACCGTTTTATTACGGTACCACTTCAAAGCTCAAACTGGGTCTTGTAGGTGGCCTTCAGCTGATGTTTCCAGACAAGACAGAGGTTTCATGGCTACAGTCCGGTTACCCATGTAAGGAAGCCAGTTCTTAGTGATGAAAGAGGATGCCCTCATGAATAAGACTGACCTGTCTTGTCAAAACTGCATGCAATTCAGGTCTGTTGACAGGGCATGTATTTCGCTAATTCTGCCTGCAGCCGCTAACACCATGAGAAAGCAGTTCTTGTAGGAAAGGTGTGCCACAGATGCCCCTGAAATTGGTTCAAAAGGTGTCTTGTTCAGCCAGGTTAATACCCAAGATAGATTCCACTTGGGCATAGGGCTAATGTTTCAGCTATGTGTACCCAAAATTGGCAAGTAGGTTGGACAAGTCATTTTGTCTGATATCCTCTCTTCCATGATGATGAAAGGTGTCTGCGATTGTGGAGCAGTAACCTTTTACCATGCTTGGTGCTAACTTTCTCTCTTTGATGAGCCAGAGGAGGAAATTAGCAATCTGTGGTATAGGTGCCTAAAGAGGCAGAATAAGTTTGTTTGCACACCACTGAGGGAAAATATGCCATCTGCCTTTGTATGCTTCGCAGTAGAGGGCCTTAATGATGTTTAATGTTTAATATATTCCAGACGTGCAGGTTCAGTAGCTGTGGGCAGGAATGAAACAACTACCCTCGCCGTTGTTCGAGAAAATGAGGTCACTTGCGTGCCCTGAGGTATTCAATGTGAGAGGAGAGAAGCTATGTTCCGCATATTGGAGGATAGCCATAGAGACGAAGTCCAAGACTGAAGATATGGCAACAGTATAGTGCACAAACTGTGGAATGTCACAAAAGGCCATCTGATCCATATGCATGGAGTGTGGCTTTGTCATCCCCAAAGCGGTGATATTGCTGCCGACTGCTGGAGTTTCCAAATAAAATACTGCTGTATGGTCAATGTAGAACCACCGACAAACTGATGACAAAAGCAGGTCAGAATGTCTGTAACTTTCCCTGGCTGCAGAAGTAAATGGAGCTCTGGTCCTGGTTGCTGATGGAGGCCAGAACTCCAGGGTCAAAGGTAGAAAATATCCTCAATGGAGGTTCAGAAGGCTGAATCTTTCCATGACATTAGATAGTCTAGAAGTGATGACATCACCTGAGAACAAACAACATCTGGTTGCATGAGGTTAGGCTAAGATCTCCTGTAACGCTTGGGACAAAGCTGCTGAAGAGTGACAAGGTATGCTGCTCACTAACTTTTAGAATGCTTTGAATTAGGAACTGCAACTTTGAGAGTCACTGAGCAAAGAGTCGCTTCTCATGGCAAAGTGTAGAGAAATTCAATGCAACATCTGTTGAAGCATGAGGAACTATTCTTGGCATCGTACCAAAGAGTGTCTCAATATGGTATGTGGGTTAGAGTGGTCCCTGAACATGTCTGCAAAAGTCGGGTTTGATGTCATGGCCCTTTGTGATCCCTAGTATATCTCCTAGGCTGGTTGCAATGAAAACAGGCCCTCTGTGTAGGGAGGATATCATTAGGATCATCAGTTTGTGACAGGTTATGGGATGTTTGATCCAAGTAACATGTCTGTATGTCTGCTGAGTGAACAGGAACATGGCGGTCAGTTTAGCTCTGTCCCTTGCTGTTCCGCAATAGGAATCAAGCTGAAATCCCGATGAGGCAAGGTAGAGGGAGTTTCCAATAATGCTGAGACCTGTGGTGTGACTTTGGTGCTGGAGCTGTTTCAGAGCACGTCAATATCTGGTACTTCATGGCTTAAGGGTAAGGGTTGATTTATCTCCCTTGTCCACCAGAATATCTCGCACTGTGGAAAGATCAGCAATGCAGACTGGTGATGTCTTTGTCCTGAGCTTTGCATTTCTATGCACTGCCTATAGAATCTGTAAGACAATTAGATCAAAACATATAAAACTGTGGCCCCTCACCTGTGTTTTAGAATGCAATGTTGTGCAGAGCTAAAAAAGTTGACCCAGAAATTGATAACTGTCTAATAATGCCATGAAGTGTACAGGTAAAATACCACCTGTAAGATGCATAAACCTGTGGACCTGCACATGTGCTGTTTGAATACAGCATGGGCGCACAGCTATACCAAATGATGGTTATCTGGAAAAAAGTGATAACAGGCTATCTCAATTACAAGACTACATGCTGGGAAGGTCAAGGACGACATGTACAAGTAGAATCACTGAAGAATGGCATTCCAATGCGAAGGATGCTACAGTAAAGGAAACTTGAATATAAATATATGTACCAGAAATGACGGAATTATACACATATAAGGAGTTTCTTAAGGGAATAACGACATACACATATAAATATTGTAGCCCGACATGCACATATAAATATTGTAGCCCTAACCTATCTTGTGAAATCACATAGGCTACCTGTGAGAGTGACTAAGTGCTCTTTAAATATGATAGAATGCTTATGCATATAAACATCACTTAAGTGTTGCCTACAGTAACATGCATGAGCATGATGCGTCTGAGTAAACCTTGTAAAGAATGCTTACCATTACTTGTCCGACCGGAGTGGAAGGAATATAGAAATGTACACAAGTGTCTACATAACACAAAAACCTTCACATAAAAGGGAACTGAGGCACAGTTATAGATACATACAAGATAGGTGCAACAATAACCATTATGAGGCAATTACCAGTAGGGAAAAACTCACCGACCGACTGTAAAAACAATGAAGTTGGCACCTGGACAATACAACTACCTTTAATAGAAACTCACCAATATGTACCCATTCATAATGGAATTACACATACATCAAGAGCTTTTTATAATCACTAGAGACTTGTGTACAAAATAATTATTCCCCAAACTGAATGTGAAGTCACTTAGGCTCCCCATGCAAGTACCTAAATGTGTGACAATGACAAAGTGTTAGTAAATTATAAAGGCACAACTTTGTCCGCATAGGAAGAGAAAAAGTTGCAACTATGGATGGAGTATACTTTCCTTAGAAGTCAAAAAAACTTTTGGCTTTTGCAAGGTGTAACGAGAGCGTGCTTCTTGGCATGAGCGGAAGTAGTAATTGAGAGGCTCTTAGACTTTACTGCCAATTCTTGTACCTAAGGGGAGATCACTCTGCCCGACAGCCACATACAACTTTTAACTCCCTTAAGGTAATAGTAGTATCTGGGAGGGCTGGAATTGTGAGGTAGTAGTTCTCCTAAGGTATTATGATTGGTTAACGTATTTAAGAAAGAAAAGAAAAATAAAATTTATGCAAGAGAGGGTGGATGGACCCATATGACCTTTTTAATAACCCACATCAACAAGAGGCTATTTACCAAGATCAGCACCATAAGCAACAATGAATGCAAATGAGTTGATTTTTTCAAGCATTTTGGATCAAATGTGTTATTTTCTACCATTATTGTCAAATTCCCCAAAGTTCTGCTTAAACGAAGGAATACAAAGCAAATAACCCGATTCTTTCAAGTACATTCCTCTAAAAATCAGTCAGTCAAATACGGTCAGTGAGTCTTATGGATTCAGACATTGAAAAAGTTCTTGCTACCCTAGATGACTCCTCTTCCTGCATGCTAGTGGGGATTTTATAGCTGCTTGACACTGGAGATATAGAATTTTAGTGGTTGGTTGAATTTTAATGGCACTGTGAACACATTATTGGTTTAATCATGCCAAGCAACTGGTTGCTAAAGTGCCTTTTTCCAAGGACATGCCAAAACTGCAAACCAGGGATTTCAAACCTGTGAATCTTGTTATATGAATCTGATACTCAATCAAGTGAGCTAAAGCAGCTCCATGGGTGATGAAGTACTAGCAAATATCAATATTGTATCTCTGATGCAAGCCTGCTTTTGCTATAGAAAGGAGTGAAGCTCTCCTTTCCAAAAAGAATATAAATCAATTCAAGAACACTTCTTCGCTTTAACTACTAAAGTACTGAAACCATCTAGGATATTCTTGAGTGACAAGATTTTCAAGTTAGCTGTTGTAGCAACTATAATGACTACAAGATCAGCAGTTTTCATTTAGGCCGCTCTAGACATCATTACAAGACTTTTGGTCAAACAACCCATGCCAATATACCATCCATTCAGTAGAAGCAACAATATCTTCAGCATGGCTATTGAAGCAGCCAAATTTGATCAGGATTGGGACCATCTGTAGATATAATATGAAGTCTCTTAGTGAAAACCTGATGTCAATATAATCATCAATTCTGGAGGGGTATCAATAAATGAAGATTTTCAAGATGTCTCCATCATGGTGGCCATGTTTGATGTCATATAGGCATCATTTCATTCAGGACCAACTACAGATTGTAAGATTTCTGGCAAAAACCTCATATCAATATTGCTTTCCAATGAGGAGGGACTGCTGCAACAAATATTTTCAAGATGGCTACCATATTTGAAGTCAGATCAGCATCATTTTCATTTATAACCAATCAAATGTCTTTTATTGAAAACCCCCCATGTCCGTTTAGGACTAGTCGTAAGATTTTCAAAATGGCTGCCTTGGTGGCCATACTGAATGTCTGATCAGCACTATTTTAATTTAGGACCAACTCGAGTGTGTGTGATTTGGATTTTTAATGCAGCTTTAACAATTTTTCAGTCATATCATTACGATGTCTGCAGTGTGGCAGTTTATAGTGACGCCTAGCACTGGGACATCATGCCGCAGACGTTGCAAAATGTGTCCCACATGGTCACATTATCCTGATGCCAGTCCAACTAGTCCTAACACTAACCTCTTAATGCTGAGCGCCAAGTGAGGCAGCTGTAAGTACCATCTTTAGAAGTCTTTGGTATGACTCTGCCAGGGTTCGAACCTGCCATGCCATAAGCTTTCTGGTCTATGACCTTGGAGGTAAAAACAAAAAAAAAAACAAAACAAAATAAAAAAAACAAAAAACAAAATGCAATGCTTTTTGAGACTTGTAATACATACTGTTTCAACTCCTCCTTGAACAATTCAAGATTGCTTTTCTTCTTGCTGTCATCTCTTTTCTTCTTATTCTGATCCTATTAAAAGAAGTGTGTGCAAATATGTTAGAAAATGCTCTGAGTAGACTATTTTTGTTGAGTACCAATTTTCATGGACTTGTGGTTGCTCCAAGTCAGGAATTTAAAGGCCCAACCATCAATGTTCCTTCTAAAGAAACAAAAGTATCCCATTCCAAAAACCACGAATTAAAGTTGGACAAAAATGTCATTTTATTGCAAAACTATGAAAGTTCTTACCCCCAAAAATATTCAGAGGTCAGCAAGGGTAGTTATTTCAATGCATTTATACTGCAAGACATAAATGGAACATGCATTTTCAACTTTTGAGCTTTCATACTGCCTTATCCAAGAAATGAATTTGCACAATCAAGCCAACTTTACCTTTAGGGAATTAATGCAGTTGTCATGTGAACAAGAGTCAAGTTTTAAGGTACATCAAGTATGTACAGTTTTTTTTCTTTCTGAATTATGAAAAGTAATAAACTGATATACTGACAGGAAGGATGAATATTAGGAAACTATATGAAGCATCTGCATTATGACTCTACAGAATAATTAATTTCATACAGAATCTACATACAAAATAAAACAAGAATGATTAATCTGCATGAAAAAGTTGGCCTCTCCATAAATACTGAGGCATGGTTAACCAAAAGTTGAAACTAAGCATTCTGGCACTGAATATGCTGTTTTTTTTGTTTTTTTTTAAAAAAGAGCAATTCTTCAATTTTTAAATTATCTTTGAACCAGAAAATGTTTCTGCTACTCCAACATAACTTGAACACAAATCTTGATTTCAAAACAACCATTTTTTTCTTTGATGTCCTAGGTTGTATAAACCTAGCAATTGATGTTTGTGTGTCGCTCATAAAGACTGGCAATTTATTCTTAAGTTTTGTGCAGAATCTACACAAAACATTACTGCATTATACATTAATAACAGAGGATACATGGGTGCTGAGAAGTTTTTTTTTTTGTTTTTTCCAGACAGGTTTACCAAAAATAAAACAAATATTACTTGCAAAATGGAACCAAAATCAAAAGTGAATTTTTAAAAACAGTAAAACTGAAAATATTACAAACTGAGAATTTCCAATTATGCAATCATATTGATAACAGACAGAAAAGACCATGAAAAAGAATCATGTCAGTTAGAGCACCCTTGATCTGTAGTCCTCCTGTGGCTCATGCTCACGTTCATGTTTGCGATTGTTATGATAATCACGTACAGGTTTCTCTGAAGGTTCATCACTTTTCTTCAATTCTTTGACACTCTGAAATGTTGCAGCCAGCTCTGCCAATTTTGATGTTGGTTTGTACAGCTTTCCCTTGTCTGCTTTTTCCTCTGAAAAGATGTGGCAAAATAATTTTATTACAAATGTCGAGCCAGTGAAGACCATTTTAAAAAATGGGAAGAAATAAAGATGCATTTATATCATACAAAGCAATACAACTTATATGAAGCAATATATGAACTCAGTATCATATGGACTCAAACACATAACATGGATAAAATCAATGAAGCACAAAATATAGAGCACACTGAACTAGTTCATAATAGGTGTGCATGGGACTAATCAAGACATTTCCATCCACTGAGCTGCATGATTATAGGGTGAGCAGTATACAGAACAAACTCTAACCTACCACATATACTTCTTTATAACTAGAGAACTGCAAACTGAACAGATCCAGATCTGCAACTGCATAATGCAGTTTGTCACAAGTAATCAGCAAATCAAATGAACAGACCCTGATCGACCAGCACATTATGAGAAAGCATATCAGCGTCTATGTTGTCTGAAATTGGACTAGACTTATAGGCAATTATACATGATATTTTGGTAGAAGGATGTTGTTGTTCTTATACAGAAGCATCAAAATCTTATGACCCTGCAACAAAAGTGGGCAAGAAACTGACCTTGACAAAAAACCATGAGTCCTTTGGAAACAGTGGTGGCCTACCATTCTACTGGTCGAAAAGAATTTCTAGGAATCCATGTTTAGTCATTTCTTCTCTTTAAATGTTCAGCAACTCCAAGGTGCCAAATTCAGAGAGAAAACTATTTTGTTATGCTGGAGTTAACATGGTCACAATATACCTGTTTGATTGGCAACATCTTCATTTAGAACCAACTAAATATCATAAGACATTTAGTGGAAACTCCATGTCACTAAGACTATCCATTCAGAAGTAGATATTACAAGATTTTGAACACTGCCAAGACTGCCATGATATGATTGTCGGACTGGCATAATTTTCACTTAAGACCAACCAGATACATGACGAAAACTTCAAGTAGCTATAGCAATCTGTTTAGGTGACAAGATTAGGTAGACATGTTGGAGGTCAGATAAGTGCAATTTTTCATTTAGTACTAAGTACATATAATGTATTTTAGTGAAGACCCATGCAGATACAGCCTTTCATTCAAAAGTAGTGATAACAAGATTTTCAAAATGGTCATTCTGGCTTCCATACTGAATGTTCCTGGAGCAATAAGACATAGTCTTTTTGTGAAAACCCTATTTCCATCCACTGTAGTTGGAATGCCTCAGAATGATTCAAGTTATAATGTCACTTCATTTATGTCATATTGTTTATGTTAATCTCTTAGAAACGAAAGGGATTAAATGGCAAACAATAATCTGAATTCAGTCTGATGAAGCTTTTAAGTGCTTATTTTTTCATAATTAGAAGTGCATATTTTAAGTGACCTGAGACATACATAACACCACACTGATTCGAAGAAAGACAATATTCTGAATAATGAAAATGATTTAGGTAACAGGCTGGAACTATGTTTATTTTTGTTCTTGGCCCCCCAATTACTAATTGGAGGGAATTCACCTTGGACTGCAGACCAGCACCAGAAAGCAATGTAATAATAACATGTAACATATTACTGCTACTGACCTTGCATTTAAGAAGTGTTCCAAACTATATCTTGGCTAAATTTCCAATAATGTAAAAGACTTATCAGAGCATCTCTAAACTGACAGTCCCTGCGTCCAGGATCTCTAGCTTTTCATCCTGGACTCTGTTTTCAAAATTTTGTAGTCAAAAATTTTTCTGCAGTTCATTATCTTAATGGACAGCTTTTAGAAAAATATGGCTCTGGACTTTCATCATCAAAATCTTACAGAGAGCATTGTGCATGTTTTATGACTTTCAAAAACATTTACTCAAAACCCCTAAAATTTACATCCTTCACCTCTGTCACTGTTTCTTCAAAAAGGTCATATTTACATCTTGCTATTGTTGTGCAGGTAAGACAAATAGTTTCCCAGTATTTTAGAAAAATTGGATAATGCTGATGGGAATTTAAGTATTTCTCACCTATACGACCTTTTGCTGTGACACTGACAGTGCCTCCTTTCACCCAGGTTTTGCTGTGTTTCCCTGTGTCCTGGAACGAGGCCACAAATTCTTCAAACACCTGTGCCGCCTCAGCCTCATCTTGCTGCAAGTGTAAAAAATAATGTCTGAGATTATGCAAACCCAAGTCTTTCATTTTCAAATATCAGTCTAGATGAAAATATATTACAGGGTTACTTCTAACATTATGTAATTTGGTTAAAACAGGATTTAAAACAATTTCGGTACCGGGTCAATACTGGAATTGTCACCCCATGTCTATGTGCACTTTACTTTGGTAGTGTTGGCGGGAGGCTCTAAAGACCTAGATTGTTCTGTCTCCCTAGAGACATGAGCTATGAGAAGGCACAGCAAAATCCATTGTCTGGCAACCTGTGACAACTTGAAAACTATGAGAAAAACAATGTCAATAAATCTTAACAGTGTGGGAAAGTATACCATTTTAAGAATTTTCCAGCCATGCTTGTGGATTTAACTGACTGTAGTGGTGGGTAAGGACAACATTCTGTTGAGAAATAGCAGGAAGCTGTAAAAAATTTTTGCTTTTGTCCTACAGGACATAGATTAATGCATACATGTTTGGGGATGTCTATGATGGCATCATAGAAATAAATTTGACAGTCATGATAGTTTATATACCTTGCGACGCAACTCCTCCTGTTCCCTCTTTGAAAGTCCCTTCTTTATCATTGTGATAACCTGTGTTATTCAACTTGATTTCAGAAATGGCCTGCATGTAAAAATAAAATACAGTATGAATTTTTAATACTGCTCTTTCATCATGGTACAACTTCCATTTTCGCACTTGTAATGTTATTACATACATAACAAAGACACTTATAAGACAGCATTCCTAACCACTGTCATTTCTTTTTTCACCATTTAAAAGCAAATGACACAGCATTTCATATTCTTGTAGTGTTCCCTCACTATAAAGCCCCTCATTATACTGATGCCTCTCATAGCACTGGTATAATCATGGTTCCCAATAAAGTACCAAAATATTGTTTTCTCATTCTTACTTCATTCATTTCAGGTTATTTTAGTTCTTAGCTCATGAAAATCATTTATTATATGACTTCACACAATTAAATATTCTATTTTTGTGTTTCAGTACATAATCAAGACATAGCTATGTTGGAACATCCTTCTGTATTTGACTGCCTCACTGACAACACGGGTCACATTGACGGTTCCATGAACACAGTTACAAAGGATGGTTACTAAATATTCTGCATCATAAGGTACATAATGATGATTGCCTCATGTAATTTAAATTCTTACACAATTAAGCTGGTTAAAGCTGATCTGATGTTGTGTGCTTTGCTGAGATGCTGCTGAGTACAGGGTGTCTTCTGGATTAAAATCGCCTGTTCAAAGGGATTTGGTGGATGATTTACATATACAGCAAATATACGTTTATGAATAACAAATAAAATATGGTATGTTGTGTGTAAAATTAACTCAGAACTAAATTTTAACACATGGGCTCATGCTCTTTCCACATGTTATGGTCAGCATCTGCACACTGCAAGCCATGTATTATCCCATTAAAGTTATGTCACATATCATTATGCTACACCTATCATATCTCTAACTGGACCCTTGCAACTATGGTATGCCTGGAGAGATTAAGAAAGATACAGTTGCAAAATGAAATATTTATATGTGAAAGCCCATAAACATTCACATCAGATGGACTTTGAGCATGTAAAAGAACATCTTGAGGAATCTTAAACAATTTCTCTGTCTCCCACCACCCAAATTTTGGAACACACATTTTCAAGGGCACAGGAAAACTGCAATACATAATGCAATATAGTGAAAAACAACAATACAATCACATTTGCTCTGACAGTTCTGCCACCTTGTCATCTGCACTGTACTTTATCTCCGAAAAAATGTTACACTAGTAGCCACTAGGCAAAATTTCCAGTCAACCGAACATCCCCGTTGTTTTATTGCCTACCCTTTCACCACCCACCACCCCCAAATTAAATTTTTTTTCGTTTTCTCAAAAATTTGTGCATCTAATTGGGCCAGTTTTGCTTAGTACTTGAAGTACTTAGTACATTATATATATATATATATATATATATATATATGCTAATCATTATAATATATATATATTATTTGTAAAAAATACCTATCTACTCTTATTTTAAAAAAAGTGCAACTGCAAAAACAGGAGGCTTGTACCTTACTCCAAGTGCAAGTAACATGCAAAGTTTCATCCAGATTAACGATGCAAGATTAAAGTTATTGTGCAGAAACCATCTTTCTGCCTTCCAATGGCTTCTGTGAGTCGGTGGTTCTTTCCCTACAAATGTACACTAGCCACCATATATAGCTTATCATATGCTAAAAAAATAGGGTTCAATCCTCACAAAACAAAACCAATCTTTTAGTGACTGTGAACTTAATTGTTGACCTCTTCCTTAAGTGCAAGCCATCCAGAAGTCTGATCCAGGTTCGTGATGCAGAACGAGACTACTGTGCAGAAACCATTTTTCTTCCTTCCACCCCATGACCTTGATTAAGGCAGCAATGTTTACATATGTAAATGATTTAGTTTAGTTACTGACTGTAAATGTCTGCAAAATCAGTAACCATGTAAAAGAACATGCATGTGGCCATCGCTGACACAGGAACTACTCATCTTCCCACATCTCTGCTTAAGGCAGTTCTTTAGTACGTGCTTACCATTAGTGTGATTTTACCTTTTCTGTTAATTCTTTTCTGAAAGTATGAATGATTTCACATTGAATGTGACATCACTAGAAAAAATATGAAGTTGATGAGAATTGTTGTACCATACACTGAACACCAGGATGATTTACTTGTAATGCTAGAAAAAGTTTCTTTAAACTACCTCTAACGAGTACCACTTATTTCAAAGAAATGCCATTTCAATTTTTTAAACTATGCACAGTTTCTTGGTCATTTTAGATCGTACAAAAGCATCATGTGTTATGTCCAGGAAGATGTCCAGTTTTACTATCAATCTTTCTATCATGAACATATAAGTAGCAGTACAAAACAATATTACCATGATCAAAAAAATGTTTTAACTATCAAATATTTGCAAGAAAGAAATGTCTCACAAACTGAATCCTGTCATAAGTAAAAGATGTACAGGAAATAAAACAAGTTGTGAGGTAAGGCATGCACAGTGTCAATTACTGACATACATGTATAGCTGTCACTGATCCTATCTCTGACAAAAACCAAAAACTTGGGAAGTATAAAAGAAAACTATAAAAGATGACAAAATTTTTAAAATAATAAAATTACTACCTTTACTGTATGCAGGCTTCACCAGTTTAATACTGGGGAAATTTGCATTTCTGATGTCAGAATTAGTTTAACTAGTTATGTGATCAGACAGGGATAATCTGCTGCCTCAATGGACAGCCATTTTACTATTACAGTGTTCAAATGACGTTCAGTATATTATTCAATTAAAATGTGATGCATACATGGATTGACTCTACAGGAAAATATGTTTTTAACGGAATATTTAACAAGAGTTCATTGATGAGACTAACACTCTCTTGGACAAAAACAATTTCCAGGAATCCAAGACATGACCATTTCATCTTTTTAACTACTACATGTTTATACCATAGATGCTGTATGAAGGATTGGCACAATTTTCACTTCCAACTAACTAGACATGATAAGAAAGTTTTTGATCAAAACAGCAAGTCAATATGACCATGCATTTATTAGGAGTAGCGGTACAAGTTTTTCAAGATGAACACCAAAGTGATCATACTGGACACGAGATAAGCTGTATCATTTAGAACCAACAAAGTACCACAGAAGTCCTTTGGTGAAAAAAACCACAGGTCATTATAACCGTGCATTCTGGACCAGTTCTGATGAAAAGATTTTGTACACAGATACTACAGTGGTCATACTGGATGTCAGTATCATTTTCAATTAAGACATGTTGTAAGACCACATGGTGATAATCTTTTCTAGCCAAGTGTTACCAATCCACATTGCTCCACACCGACCTTTGGCATATATATAGGTATATATATAACTATACAGGTAATTGAAACGGTGCTCTGAACCAGCACCCTCACACAAATGAAAGAGTTACTGTCCACAAAGAGAAATCAACTGACCTATCAGACAGCGCATTATATGTGGCAGTTGCACTGATGTCAACATGCCTTAACTGGCAAGCAAAACTTGCAGTTAACAGTTTAAATTGTAGAAGCATACATGTGATAGGTGTTATTGTTGTTAAAGGTCACTATGTTTATTCCAAACTACCGTCCTATGTAGTGTTAATTAGTTGTACATTATCTTTAACAAACTGAATATTTCTGATCAAAACTGATCAATGTGATTAGCTATATTCATTTCAGAAAAGAAAATAAAGATTTTAAAGATTTTAAAGCACATAAAAAATTCTGTGAAAAATAATTATACATCTATAATGATCAGATTTTACTCTTAACTCTTTTTAACGTAACTCGAAACCACATCCATTTGTGTGAGAATTTGAATTTATTAGAAAAAAAGAATCAGCAAGTGTGTACATGTGATTTGGATTTTTAACATAACTTTAACAATTTTAGTCATATCGCTACAATGTCTGCAGTGTGGCAGTTTATAGTAATGTCTAGCACTGGGGCATCATGCTGCAGACGTACAGCATCATGTCCTACCCAATCACATTATATTAACACCAGGCCAACCAGCTTTAACAGTAACCTATAATGCTGAGAGCCAAGCGAGGTAGGCCTAGATGTCAGTACCATTTAATACGTCTTTGGTATGACTCAGCCAGGGTCTGAACCTGCGACTCCCCCATCCGAGGCAGATGCTCTAACCACTTAGACCACCACAGCGGTCCCATCAAAGTAGAGTCAGACTAATCAAAATGACTTTAATTTGTTGAAAAGCGTCAATAACGGCTACCAAGTGTACGACATATTCCTGAAAATTTGACTTTTCGTTCCGATGTTAGTCGACCTGACTGCCGACAGATCATGCTGGAGAGCGCCAAATGTTCAGGAGTAAGATGTATCCTCATACATAACGAGGTCGGCGTTTCACAATGTGGGACTGGGCTTTTTACTGGCATAGTCACGTTCGGCTCGACTTCGAACTTATACTAATACTTACTTTGTTTATTAGCAAATAACGATTATATCCTACTAACTATGTAAATTTCTATATAAATGCTGATACCGTTTTGTAACTAACATTAAAGCGAAAATTTTAAGCCACACTTATCACACCCATGTCGCTGTTGTCGACAACAAATGCAGTGCTGCAACGCCATGTAGGCTTGATTAAGTAGCTTCTGTGCCGTTTCTTTAAAACTTAATCTTAGTTTGAATCAGCTAAATCGAGCATGATATGTTGACAAAGGTATACGTGTTATTCTGACAACTCGGAGCGAATCTGTTCAATATTAACAATTCCTTAACACCTACGGTAGCGATACTCCGCCATTTTAGCTCTCTCGCACATACCGCATATTGCCGATTTTTAACGGAATTGCTTCAGTGCAGCCTGGAACCAAATCACTATTCCGTGTATTGACATAATAAGCTTTGTTAAAAAAATTTAAGCAAGCCAATTACTTTCAAAATAAATAAATGTTACGAAGACACTGCACTTCGATAACTGTATCACTTTTTTATATGTGACCTAGAAGTAAGATCACGCACCATCCAACGTAAAGCATGTTTGGGGCTCCACTGGGGGAAATCAAGCAGGTAAATACGGAAATTCAAGAGTGGTCAGTTTAACCACTTTGTATAATTTCTTCATAATAATGGGAGCAATGAAGAAGTTTATGTTGTTCTTATTATTTTCCTTCTTTTGCTGCGGCTGCAGCTTGCCACATTTTGTCTTCACAATGGAAAGAGCTTTATCTTAATGCAAAGACACCGAATACATTGTAGGAGAAAATCAACATTTCGAGACGGTGGCTTTAGCAGTGGGGAGGGCGAATCCTACAAAATTTTCAATTAGAGATTACGCTGAAAACTAAAGTTTCCTACGGAGATGAAAATACAAACGTCAATAACATCAAAACCGAAATCTCTAACCGACCAGAAACTTTCCTATTTGGGTTAACTTATTTTTGTTACTTTATTTTTTGACTTTTGTGTTTTTGTTTTTTATGGCGTGTTTTGTTTACTCACTCGCTTACTCATTCGATGTCGTCGCCCTCCCTGCTGCTGTGTGGGTGTACTTAATTAAATCGTTATTATACCAATAATGGAATATCATACAGCTAGATCAGCTCGACAGCGACTAGAGTCAATTAAAAAATATATCCCTGTTCGTGATATTGTCAAGCAAAAATT
>JAECUM010006105.1:0-44563 GCA_016617855.1 Megalonaias nervosa
TAATAAATTAATTGTTAGAATAAATGTAATAATAAAAGACGGAGCTGATGCTAAAGATGAGCTAAACATAGCCAAAAAAGAAGAAGATATGCTTCAACTTCATGATAGAATGAGATATGGTATTATTGCTACCACCATATTTGGAATAATAGCAGAAAATAACAGACCAAAAGGTTTTGGCAAGAGGTGGAATTTTAAAAGAAAATTTGATCTATTAAATAAAAAACATGCAGAAGAATATATAGAAAAATATAGAAAGAAAACAGGAACAGGGGTCAGAATATTCGCATCAGTTACTGAAATGATCGGCAGATTGATGCTATTGATATCATCAAAAGAAGCAGGAAATGTTGGTGCTGAAATCGACAATGAAATCATCGACATACTTGATAATTTGAGATCGAGAAATTTATTATCATCTGACGAATACGAAACTTTGCACCGCGACTTAATCGCGGCGACTTAATTTTATAAAAATATAATAATAAATGTCGGCAACATTATTACTCGACTCCAGCCAATCTGATAGAGATAGCGCTAACTTCTCAGTGAAGTATATTCCACCAATAGAATTAGATCGCGAAAAACAATACGAAATTGGATTAATTTCATGCACTTGTTGGAATGCCATGGCAAACGTTAAAACTGGAGTAAATGATGGGTTTTCATTTATAAATACTCTCGATAATAGTTGGAAAAAAGCCAGAATTCTGAAAGATAATGTAGAGGTTGCTCGGGTGAATGTTGAAGATGCTGAAAAAATAGAAGAAGAAATTATAAAAGCATCACTTACCAAAGGAGGACTTTCATTTACTACGAAAATTATACAGCCACTTAAAACTGCTCCATGGGCATCATTTAAAATTCCGCAAGGCGCCTATAACATAACTGATCTGAATAAAACGATAAAAGAACTTATAACAACGAAAAAAGGACCCGCAGATGATTTTGAGCTAGCACCGAATTATAATACATTGCGAGCTAGAATAAAAATAAAAAATGGTTTTATGGTTAGTTTTATATCACCAACAAGCATTGCATCATTGATAGGATTTAAACGTCAATATTATTCATCTACAGATCAACCTGTTACGCATGATGGTGAATTTCCAGTAAATATAACTGAAGTTAACTCAATATTGGTAAATTGTTCGATCGCGTCTGGTTCTTATTCAGCTAAAGGTAGCAAAGGGCAAACGATATATAGTTTCTCACCAGAAGTTCCACCAGGTTCTCTCATACAAATCAGTCCTCGTCATATTATTTATTATCCGTTAAATGTTGAAAATCAAATAAATGAAGTAAATATGCAATTAACAGACCAATCTGGAAGACAGCTGGATCTGAATAATGAGATCGTTACTTATTACGTACACCTACGCACAATCACTTCGTGATTGACAACAAAATTATACAACCTCAGATATATAATGAAACAGAAAAAAGTTTATCGAAGAAAAATAGTAGGAGGATTTTTCGGAAATATATTTACTAAAATTGCTGAAAATATTCCAGGATTAGCTCGTAAAGTTGCGCCAATTGCACTTGACGCTGGTAAAGCTTTTGCAACTGGAGCTGCATCTGCTGCGGGAACTGCAGTGGGACAAAAAATATCTGATAAAATAAAAGGCGAACCTAAGACGCAAGCCGAAATCAAGCAAGTTATTTCGGAAATAGCACCAACAAAAGAAACCCAACGCGCGATGATAACAACAACAAAAAAAACTTTTATCGCCAAAGGGCGAGCAGATTATACAAAACTTAATATCTAAAGTTACAACGCCGCAATAATTTTATATAACCTAATAAAATAAAAAAAGATGTCTGCGAAAAATTATCTCGATTTTGCAGAAATTTCTGACAAAGACGACGCAGTAACGGAATTTGAATATGTTGAATATCTCGATGAAAATTCTAACGAACCTAATAAGGCTGGCGTTAGAACATTTAATACACGAGACGAGGACGTATTTCTGCTGCCTCACAAAGCAATGTTAGAAGTTCGTGGCCAGATTATGACAGCACCTGCCGCACCTAATCCACCTGCCGAAATTGCAGCTAATGCAGAAGTAGCTCTTATAAACAATGGTTGGTGTTTATTTAGAAGTGCTCGATATCAGCTTGCCAATCAAACTGTCGAAGATATTTCAAATCACTTACAAGTTGCAAGTACAGCCTTAAATATTATTTCGTTTTCCGATGATTACTCCAAATCAACTGCAACGAACATGATGTGGTTTAAAGATACTGGACGTGGTACAGCAGCATCGACCGAACTTTTATCGAAAGGTGCTTTATAATACACGGAGCTAATGCTGCTGCAGATTTTCCAATTGTAAGAAATTTTCTTATCGTTAATGCTGCAGCGTTAGGTATAGTCGCACCAGATGCAGCAGCTGATCAAGATGCTACAAGAGTTTCACTTATTGCAGCTTGTAACAATCTTGGTATAACCGCGCCAGGAGCAGCCGATGATGGTATTGCAATGTTAAATTTAGTTAATAATACAATTGACGTAAGAAATACACGTTACAATGAAGGTTATGCTAAGAGAAAAGCACTTGCAGCTGGATCACGTCAAATTACAATGATGCTGCCACTAAGTACAATATTTGGCTTTTGCAGGGACTATGATAAAGTATTTCGTGGAGTTAAACATATGCTTATTTTAGATCGAGCAGAACGAGATGATTGCCTGTTTAGATTTGGTGGGGCCGATGTACAATTTATCATAAACAAACTTGCGCTGTGGATGCCACGAATAACTCCGTCGGTCACTAAAGCATTAGAATTAGATGAATTGCTGGCAAAACGCACCAGTAAAATTCATTTTCAGCAACATAAAATATATCAAACAGCAGTTCCGAATACCACCGACTACACATGGCGAGTTACAACAACATCGAGTGAGCAGCTACCGCGTCATTTATTCGTTGTATTTCAACAACAAGCTCGACGTGGACATCAGGATCAAAATAATGCAATATTTGATAACGCTGATGTCAGACGGATATACGCTAGAATAAATTCAAAGCAATATCCAGAACGAGCGATCGAATGCAATTTTGCAGATAACGAGAATAAAAACTATACTAGACTGTACATGTATCTGCTCGACTCGATGCAGAAATATCAAGATACTGGAGACGGAACTCAGATATCAGTAGAAGAATTTCGTACACTTTATCCGATATTTTACTTTGACGTCAGTAAACATACCGAGCGAGCTGTGGACAGCACAGCTGATATTGAGGTTACTTGGACGCTCGGAGACGTTCCAGCAGCGGCGTTAAACGTATATGCATTAGTGATAAGCGACAGATCTGTGACAATCGACTCTGTCGGAGGTAAAATGACAATACAAGTTTAATCTGTGATCGTTATATAAGATGACAAAATATATTATAAAAGAAATACATTTAACCGATGGCCAAGTTAAAAAATTAACAACTGCTGTTGCGAAGCGGAGGTCGGTTTCACTAAAGATCAACCCAGGTGCTTTGGGGGTTTTAACAAAATTAATGTTAACCAAAAATCAAGCGAATAAATACGATCGCAAAAAACCTTTCGTTTTAAACTTGAGCGCCGCACAAATAACTGCGATGTCGAACGACATCATCGTTAAGGGCGGTTTCTTCGGTCCGGCACTATCAGTTATAGCCAAAACGTTACTGCCTAAAATTTTGCCAGTACTTGGAACATTAGGGATAGCAGCGGCGTCAGGAGCAGTACATGGCGCATCAGAAAAGGCAGTTAAAGGTGGTGGTATAAAGAAAATTTTTGTCTAAAGATTAAATATAATGGCGAAAAGAAAGACAACGACGAAAAAAAAGACAACGGCGAAAAGAAAGACAACCACGAAAAGAAAGACAACGGCGAAAAAAAAGACACAACAAGGTGGATTTCTTCCAATAGCCCCATTACTGGCAGGATTGGCGGGAAGTCTACTGCCGGGCCTGTTAGGACGAGGACGAGGACTAATGCTGCCAGGAACAAGGAGATAAAGTCGCGGCCGACAAAGTCGCCTCCGTTAAGTAATTTTGATATACTTGATAAATTACAAAAAGTTAAAAATTTTCGCGGAGTTTATTCCAAAGATGAACTCACACCTCCAGCATTGCCGGGTTCTTGCGTTATAAATATACAAGATTTTAATGACGGATCTGGTACACATTGGGTAGCTGTTTTTGATAACAATTATTTCGACTCGTTCGGAATTCCACCGAGTGATGCGGTAAAACGATATATGAGTAAATACAAAATAATAAATTATTCTTCTAATCAGATTCAACCAGTTGGAACTTCCGCTTGCGGTTATTATTGCGTGATGTTCGTTAAACAGATGACCAAAAATCCAGATTTTTTAAAGTTTATTTTGCAATTTGACAAACAACCATCTCGCGCTAATGATGAGATCGCGATTAATTTTTGTAAAACTTGCGATTAATTTTATCTAAACTCACTGATATACAATGTCAACATATTGTCTCAAGTGTAAAACTAAAACAGAAAATAAAGACGAAAAAACGGAAAAAACGAAGAATAATAGAATAATGCTGAAAAGTATTTGCGCAATCTGTGGAAAAAGAAAAAGTATGTTTTTGCCAGCAGCAAAGTCAGGGGCTGGTTGTCCTGACGTTATTTTAGTAGACGACTAAATAAATAATGAAGTGCAACTGCGACGCTGATAGAGATTTATGTCTAGAGCAAAATAAAATTGTTACATATTGCCAGAAATGCAACAACAGAGAAATAATTGGAACGGGAATAGATATACATAAATTAATTGGCAAACTGCCGAAACCGAAAGGCGGTTGGACATTGCCAGGCCATAAATATACTGGTCCGTGGAATCCGCTTGATGAGCAACTTGACGAAAATGATAATCCGCTGCCAGGACAAGAACCCTACAATCAGGTTGATGCAATAGCGATGCGTCATGATATCTGCTACAGAGATATAAATGGCGAAACAAAACACAGCTGCGACAAAGTGATGTTAGACGAACTTCGCGAAATGAAACCAGAAAATATGCGAGAGCGTGTTGACCGTAGGCTGGTACAGGGTATTATTGGAGCAAAATATAAACTCGGACTAGGCAGAGACTTATACGATGACCCAGCGACAACGTCGCTTTCAGTCGAACTACACAGACCTAAAAAAAAAAGTTTCCGCGACGTAAAGTTGTAGCAAATGCAGTTGATGATATTTGGGCGATAGATTTAGTTGATATGTCAAATCTAGCTCAATTTAACGTTGGCGCTGATGGCGCTCCGCGGAGATATCTTTTTAATGTTGTCGATGTTTTTAGTAAATATGCTTTTAGCGTACCAGTTTCGGATAAAACGGGGACCTCAATGATTGACGCGTTAAAGCGTATAATAACAACTACAGAAAGAAAGCCCAACAAAATCTGGACCGATCACGGAGCAGAGTTTTTTAACAAAAAGTTCGAGCAGTTTTTGGAACAAAATAACATTAAAAAATACGTAACTGGAAATGAGGGAAAAAGCGTCATCGTTGAGCGATTTAATCGCACGCTTAACGAAAAATTCATAAATATTTGACAGCTAAAAACACGAATAAATACATCGACAACTTACAGAATATCGTTGACGAATACAATAACACGAAACACCGAACCACTAAAATGTCACCAAACGACGCGCTTGCAAATCCAATATTAGCTAACGAAAACATGTACCGAAGACATAAATTTAGAGTTGGCGATAAAGTTAGAATTTCGTTGAATAAGAAAACGTTTGAAAAGGGATTTACTCCGAACTGGAGTGAAGAAGTATTTGTTGTTGATAAAGTACTTTTAACAATACCAGTTACATATTCGCTGAAAGACTTGCTAGGTGAACCTATAACTGGCAGTTTTTACGAGCAAGAACTTCAAAAAACAGAACAAGATGTATTTGTTATCGAAAAAGTTATTAGAAAGCGCGGCAACAAAAGTTTAGTTAAATGGCGCGGATATAGCGATAAATTTAATAGTTGGGTACCAACTCGGTCGATTTCATCGACTGCGATTGCATCGACTGAATAATATTATTATAAATTTGCTCGTATTTTATCAGTACTGACTTACATTTTACAGGTTTACATAAAGAAATTAAGTGTAATTTTCTCGCATCATCGACTGACATTAAATTAAATATTTTAACAAAAATAAAATCGTATTTTATGTTTCTTTGTTGGCCCGGTACTTTTACGTTTAGGAATGGCCTTATAAGTTGCCAAAATATTTGATGCTCGGCAACACTAAAATTAAATTTTAATATTTTTTTGGCAATGTGGTACTTAACATCATATCGCCCAGTTGTTGGTCTACTTAAATATTTCTTGCTAACGACAACATCATCTTCGTCATCATCGTCATAGTTATAGAAAATATCATTTTCAGCACGGTCGATGAAATCAGCAAATCTGTCAACATTTTAAACTGGAATAAAATCTTCCGAATATATCTGAGCCAGCCTCTCGATTAAGTTCATTATAATAATAATCTTTTATCTAATTAATAAATAATATGGAAATAAAATATCATTGTAGAGTTAATATTCTAAACAAGAAAGAATTAGCCGAAGCAGTTCGAAATTGCTTGCTCCACAGCGATGCTGTGGGTTATAATTTTTATTTCGTTGACGTTATGATAGCATCAGGCGAATTTGATAAATTTTTGTTAACGGCAGCGGATAAAATAAAACTTGATACGAATAAAATAATGACAATACGATTAAATAGCGACGGCGTCATGGAATTTTGTCATAATTGTCTTTCTCGTAATGATATAGAAAATATTATTAATTATCGTATCTGAAACTAAATCTATTAAGTGTTATCATAGACACTGCCGATCTTCTTTTATTATCAGCTACATATTTTACTGTGCGTGAATTAATTTTATGATATTTTGCGGCAGAATTTATTGATTTAAATTTCACTTCCTCAGAAGTTTCGAGATTTGTTGAGATAACTGATTTTGGATTTTTAAAATTATTAATATTACCAGCATCTCCTCTTCTACTATTTTCTTGTTGTGTTACTAAGTCTAGGTTCTCCAAACTATTATTAGTTTTTATTTTGTTAATATGGTCAATAACTAAATTATTAGGTATTAGTCCATTAAAAGTTTCGAACACAAATCTATGCGATCTATAACAAACAAAATCTGTATTTGTTCCACGTACTAATACTTGTAAATAACCAACATTATCTAAATTTCCTAATAGTTTTTTAGTTTTTATATTTCGAATAATTCCCTTATCATTTGCTTCGTATAAATCAAACTTTGGGTGGGGTTGATATTCGTTTTGTAATCCTAAATTTTCGATATTATCATCTGCAACTGCGCCATTTGCTCTATATACTCGCTGTCCTTCTGGAATATCTCCGCAAAACAAAGTATAAATAAAATCTTTTTTAAACATTTTGACTCTATCTGCACCCTTTACTGAAATTAACATGCCAGCCGGAGTTGGTAGGCCAATAGCTTTTTTGGTTGCTATGTTAATAACAGAACCTAATGCATTTCCAGCATATAAGTTGTATGCTGGGTGAACATGATACGTTTCTTGTTCTTCCGCTGTCAGTGGCAGATATCTCAGGATTTCTGTCATTATATATATACAAAAGTTTTATATCTCTAATTAAAAGTATTAAAAATTTCAATTAAATAAACAATATTACCATATACATATAATGCTGAAATTGCGCGACATCGCTAAAAAGAGCATTATCAAATCCGAAAAAATTGCTTCGGTATTTTCAGGATATGACAACAGTTACAAACTCGACGATCAGACTATATTAGCTAATTTTACCTCTACAAATTTATATCATCTTTTACAACCCGTTATAGCTCGAGAACTCGCTGTTCATAAAAGTATCAAACTCATAGTCCAATATCATACGATTTTATCAAAGTTACACGCGGTTGAAGAAACAAAAACTTTTGACAGCGAAATCTCGGAACCCTATTTAACAGCTAAATCTAGAAAGATATTAACTGGAACAAACATTGCTATGGTCGCCGATGAAATACACCAGGAAATAAATAAAAAACTAGAAGAATTTACTTCATCCGGATCAGGTTGGAAATTCGAAATGATAAAAGCAGTTTTATTTCACACTGCGAAATATAACGTGCTTCGCGGTAATTTGTACGTCGACCTTCCTAAAAAAATTAAGAACAAAAAATGTTGTATAAATGTAAAAAACAACGATGACAAATGTTTCCAG
Organism: Megalonaias nervosa; assembly: GCA_016617855.1. Taxonomy (NCBI): domain Eukaryota; kingdom Metazoa; phylum Mollusca; class Bivalvia; order Unionida; family Unionidae; genus Megalonaias; species Megalonaias nervosa. Next base: position 8,248 of record JAECUM010006105.1, read on the forward strand.
TGGTCTATTCTTTCCGCGATGTTTCCCAAAGAACAAAATTCCGATCGCGTCAACAAGTACTTTCCGCACAAGAACGAACTCAATTTTGATGGCATCAACTTTCCAGTAGCAGAAAATCATATACCAAAGTTCGAAAAGCAAAACGATATCTCAGTAAATGTTTTCGGACTAGACGAACGAGAAAACGTTTACCCTAGATACATCTCAGAAAATGCTTCGCAAAAGACAATAAATTTATTATTTTATCAGGGTCATTACTGTTGGATAAAAAACTTTAACGGCCTAGTTGGCGGACAGTACAGTAAAAACAAAAACAAGAAATATTTCTGTTATAGATGTTTGCACGGCTTTACTAGCGATGACAGACTGCAGAACCATCTCAAATACTGCGTTAATGTTCAAAAAATAACTATGCCTAGCGAAAAAGAAAAAATATTAAAATTTAAAAATTATAATCATAAACTAAGTATTCCTTTTGTTATTTACGCCGATTTTGAGTGTCTACTCGTTCCCGTAGCTGGAGCAGAAAATAATCCGAACAAATCAAGTACAAGAAAGATACAACAGCATATTCCTTGCGGTGTAGCTTATAAGGTAGTTTGTTGCGCCAGCGATAAATTTTCATCTCCTATAAGGTTATATAGAGGTGAAAATCCTGCCGTGTGGTTATTAAAAAATTTAATAGACGAAGTTAATACAATTTCTAACAGATTACTTAGAACAGCTCCGATCAGAATAACGTCCAAACAACAACTCGACTTTGATGAGGCGGTTAATTGTCATATTTGTGAAAAACCTCTTGGGGACTCCAAGGTGCGAGATCACTGTCATTTAACCGGCCAATATCGCGGAGCAGCTCATAACAGTTGCAATTTAAAATTTCATGCTCCAGATTTTATTCCCGTAGTTTTACATAACTTTCGCGGCTACGACAGTCACATCATTGTAGAAGCTTTTGGTGATAAAGACATTAAAGCTAAACTAAAATTGAATAACGTGATAAAATGTATTCCAAATAATTTTGAAAAGTATATGTCGGTGACCCTCGGCAAATTACGCTTTATCGACAGCTTGCAATTTATGGCAGCATCATTAGACGAGCTCGTTAAAGGCTCTAGTATTTTCAATAATCTGCGCAGCTGCTTCGGTGAAAACTATGTCGATTTGACAAAAAAGGGTATCTTTCCTTATGAGTATCTCGACGATTGGAACAGATTTAGTGAAACTTCTCTACCTAGCAAAGATAAATTTTACTCGCAGCTCAAGAATGAAAACATCAGCGACGATGAGTATAAATATGCGCAAGATATGTGGACTAAATTCGCCTGCAAAACACTCGGCGATTATCACGATTTATATCTGAAAACTGATGTGTTATTGCTAGCAGATGTTTTCGAGAATTTTCGTCAGGTCAGTCATGTAAATTACGGATTAGACCCCTGTTGGTATTATTCTGCTCCGGGGCTGTCTTGGGACGCTTTACTTAAAACTAGCGAGATAGAATTAGAACTCTTAACAGATATCGATATGTTTAACTTTATTGAAAAAGGCATCAGAGGCGGAATTAGCGTTATAACAAAAAAATATGCAGCAGCTAATAATAAATACTTAAAAAGTTATGATAAAAATCGTCCGTCGAGTTACATTATTTATCTCGACTGTGTGAATTTGTATGGTGCCAGCATGGTACAGGCAATGCCTTGCGGGGGTTTCATTGGATAACTCCAAACCAGTTTCTCAAAGAAACTGAAAAAAATCTTCCCAAAGATATTTCATATTTTGTTGAAGTTGATATAGACTACCCCAGTTCGTTACACGATCTACATAACGACTATCCATTTTGCGCAGAATCAATGACGATTGATTATAGTTTATTATCACCTGAACAACGAGCTATGACAATAGGAAAATGCTCTATCGTTAACAAGTTAGTTCCAAATTTGTTAGATAAAAGAAATTACGTCATGCATTACAAAAATTTAAAGCAAGCAGTAGATGCTAGACTAATTCTGAGAAAAGTCCATCGTGTGCTAAAGTTTAATCAATCGCAGTGGATGGCGGATTATATTAACCTAAATACGAAACGTCGTACTGTGGCTAAAACCGAATTTGAGAAAAACTTTTTCAAGTTAATGAACAACTCAGTATTTGGAAAGACTATGGAAAATATACGCCCGAGAGTTTCGATTGAGATCGTTAATGATATTAATCGCAGAAATAAATTAGTTAGCGACGATGGTTTTGTTAGTATGAAAATATTTAATGAAAATCTTGCCGCATTACAACGACGAAAGACAAATTTAAAGTTAAATAAGCCAATATATGTTGGTGCAGCTGTACTTGATATATCAAAGTGGTTGATGTACGATTTTCATTATAATTTTACCAAAAAAATGTGGCCAGAGTCAGAGTTACTATTTACTGATACGGATTCTCTAGTATACAGCATAAATTGTGAAAATGTCTATCAAGATATTTACGATAATAAAGATTTGTTCGATTTATCAGATTATCCAACTTGTAGTGAATTTCATGATAATTCCAACAAGAAAGTTATTGGTAAGTTTAAGGATGAGTTTATGTTTGTTCCTGTGAGAGAGTTTGTTGGACTAAGAAGCAAAATGTATGCTGTTATATTAGATGACAATAAACTGACCAAGAAAGCTAAAGGCATCCCTAGGGGATATGTGAAAAAGATGATGCATTTTGAGGATTTCAAAGCCGCTCTTAACAATAGTGTCAGCTTTATTAAAACCAATGTCATTCGGACGAACTATCATAAGCTTGAAACGAATACAATTATAAAACGTGGACTAAGTAATTTCGATGATAAAAGGTATTGCAAAGACGGAATTAATACTCTCGCTCTTGGACATTATTTAAGTAATATTATCTAAACATCAGAAATAATGTTTGAAAATTTAACATTAGCCGATGGAGTTAATAATAAAATAAAAAAAATAATGGTCGGTAACCAACAGTTATCATTTGAACTTAATGATGAAATTTCAGGCATTTGTTTTAGTAAATATGACAGAATTAAACTTTCTCTTATTAGAACAGACGATAGCAAGTATTTCCCATATCTCGAAAGTTTAATAGATGCTCTTTCTTCAAAATATGAAAATCTACACAATCCAATAAGCCAAGGTCAGTACACAAAAATTAATATAGACCTTGACAGATCAAAGGTCTTCAAAAAAGATAGCAAATATTTATTAAGCAAATTAACAATGAAAGAGCTATTCGAAAGTCGCCGTAAGGTATCTGGCAGAATTAAGTTTCTGTTATATAATTACGAAAACGTGTTATACTTAATAGCAAATGTGGACATTCTTTCCATAGGATAAGAAATGTAGTTTTTTAAAAAGGGAGATAATAATGCTAAGGTTTAGTTTAAAATCATTCGCGAGTTGTCGAACATAAAATATATACTTGAGTGAAATGTAAATATGACAGCATTTTTAAGACTTACAAATTCTGGTGCAGTTCTGTATTTGTTAAAATAACTAGAAATTTCCTTTACGTAAATAACAATACCGTAGATTTTCTCCCTAATGCCAACATTACCAGATCTGGTTGCGAGGGCATATTTTAGTCTGTGCAGTTTTGTTATTAATTAATTAGTGAAACAAACAAGAAAATCTATTATCTGTATAATGCTATTGCATATTTTTTGTCTGTAGTTTACTTCCACTTGAAAGAACGTATTATGCGGATACGAATTATTTGATTTCTTCTGTACAGTTCGCTCCAAACTGATAATAATAATACTGTTTTCTTTGTTTACATAACATCCACTTACAGGTTTCACAGAGTGCATAACAGGCGATCAATATTTTATTGTCTAGTGACTGGCTGTAGTTATTAGGTCTGTTATTGATTATTCCATGGCAACGGCGAACAGAGAATTCTGTTGCCCATATGTTAGAAATCGGCTATATAATATTATTCGTGTTATGCAGAATTATATATTTCTATATTTTTTGGAAATTGGAAAAATAAAATGTGGTTTTTGTTAAGAAAATCGAACACTGTAGTTTTAGGACTACTGTGCTTTTGATAACCATATGATAACTATTTTATCTTAAACTTGTAAATGCGTCCGATAGCTCGATTGATAACGTGCTGAAACTCTCATCCGGAGGGTCATAGTTCGAAACCTGAGAAAGACATATGTCTGCGGGGGGCGATTTTATGCCAAGATTTATAATTTATTGGGGGCTCCAGCCACCCCCGTCTTCAGAGTACACCAATCCACTACGTCAACACGTGGTGGATTCACTTTTGTGAATAACCCATTGGTTGATCGTTATGGGTTGGTGTGCTGGCGTGAAGACGGCATTTCATCATCATCATCATCATATCATCATCATCATATCATCTCATCAAAATATACAGCGGGGGGTGATATGAGGTCGTGACCTTGTGACTTCACTAAAGGGGTACCCCACACAAGGGCCATTCCAAAAGACACAATCGCAAACTAAAAATAAACCTAATGAGATTCCAGGTCACAAAGACCAATCAGCCTTTGAGTTCTTAGAGTTTCGGTTACGGATATCTAGGAATTCTTGTAAGGCAATAAACAGAATCTGATTGGTCACTAAAATAAGACCTACACGTACGGACAGCCCTCTGAGTTCCTAGAGTTTCGGTTACGGATATTTAGGAATTCTCTTGGGGGTAAATGTCTAAACAAAGATTCGGAACCTCATTAGGTTTATCTGATATAACTATGGAATGGTAGACCGAATGTCACCCCGCGCTGTATATTTTTGCTTAGTAATATCGTTATCAAATAATATATCAACCATGTTATCGATAAATGTCATCACATCATCTGCCCAACCCGCTATTCTCATATCGCTTTCAACCGCGAATAACCAAACCGACCCATATTTCGGCGATATATGATAACCCACATTTTTAATGCAATCGCTTATTATTTTAGGTTTTATCCCAGTATATCCTGACGATGCTTTGATCGAGTTAAATCTTTTACAAAATCTGTTTGTTAGATCGAATCCAACATGTCGTACTGAATGACAGAATGACATTATATATATATTTTATTTGTTTAATATAACATTTTTAACCAATAAGTACTTAGTAGTAGAGAGAATTGATGCATCCTTTCTCAGAGACCCTCGGCCCCAAACCGTAGTACGTTAACATCTTTGTCAGAAAATGTGTTATTATTTTGAGCTAACAAAGGCTGCTGACAAAAATGTTAACTTATAACGTTTTGGGAGGGCCGGGGGTCTCTGATAAAGGATCATCAATTACTCTTTACTACTCAAAAGCCAAATTTCACTTTGCCTTGCATTGATTTCATGACATTCCCTCCAAATCATTTTGTTTCAATACAATGAGTTAATAATTAAATTGTAATATCGACTTTTGTGTAAGTTTTTCATTCAAAAAGAAAGATGGTAAGCTTGAGAAAAAAAACGTCTTATGCTCTATGGTCAAGTTCTGTGCTAATTTGATATCATGAATGCCAGAAATGACATCTTCACACAAAAACCCTGAGAAAAAAAAAAACAAGTGGAAAATTTATTTTTTGCTACCTAATATCTAGTAAATTAAAGATCAGCGGACATATCCAGGTCCACTACTAATACAATCAAAATGTTAACGTGTGTTAATGGAAGATGTTGCCCATTTTCCACTGCAATCTATTTTCGAGGCTGACATTTTTGTATACAACAACTGTGGTGGACTAAAATAAGAACCATTTTCTTATATACTTTCAATAATATTCCATTATCATTTTAATAATCTGACATTAAAATGTGCAAACACATCAGTACAAAATGTGTTTGATCTTCTCTCTATTTTCGCCAACAGTGCATATTCTGGCTGGAGAAGTAATTTCGTCCAGATATTATGGTCCAGCTTGGACCCTGACTTATTATGGTTAAATGCACATACAAGCATTGCCAAGCTTTTGCTTGATCAAGATAATTTCTGATAAGAAAAAAAAAATAAAATTGCTGTTGCGATCTAGTAACATATTTAACAAATTTGGGTGGAAAGAGGGAAAAGTTCTGGCAAACAGGATTTACTAACTTTCCATTGGGATATTTCAAAATGAAAATAATGGATCCGCCAGGTGTTCCTGATTACTATAGCAGAATCATCCCTGCACTCCCACCCTTGCTTGTATGTAAAAGGGTGCATATATTTCATTCCCCTTCGTTTGCGGACCTCCCTTTTCGTTGGATAATCACTACATACCCCGTGTTGAATCGCATATCAAAAAGTGGGTGCTGGATAGTATATCACATGCATGTATTGGATAGTGCTCGATAGTAGTCGAAAAGTATGTGTTGGATGGTATATCAAAAAGTATTTTTTGGATAGTGTGAATAGTGTATAAAAAGTATGTGTTGGATAGTAATTAAAACGTGTTTGTTGAATAGTATGTAAAAGTATGTGTTGGATAGTAATCGAAAAGTTTGTGTTGGATAGTACTGAAACGTTAACATTAACATTCCCGTTTGTCCCATACACTTTCCACGTGTTAAATACCAGTTAGTTACCAAAGTGGTGCTATGACGTTAAATTCACGTTTGTCGCCAATTTCAACCATAAATTTTTCCATGTTAAACTCCCGTTAGTCGCATAGTGTCGCATTTGTCACTAGGATGTCGCCTTATCCTACCGGCATGGATCAATTTATGTACATTACTTTTTGATAGTGTTGAAAGTCGGATATACTGGCCTGATTATGAATATTTTTAATATATTTTTAAAGATATTAGTTCAAAGAAATACTTATGCTTCCTTCGTTGTGAGAACTGAAAAGTTCCTTTCATTTAAAAAATCGAAATGCTATAGTTCATATCTATTTTGTTCTCATTTAGGCTAGAAAATTATGAAGTACTGAATTTAGGACCAGAAAGTCAACCTTTAACACTCTCTAACAATGCTTGCGAAAAAAGTAATAACTAAATCAGGCAAATACGCCACATTGTTTTTACTATAATATTTCATGTGGTCTGAATCAGTAAGGCATTTGTCTAAATCAGTCCGAAAGTTGGCAAGAAGCAGCCAGCATTCATTGTTTTCATCTGATATATCCGTCGTATATACAGTTTTAAGCATTGCAAGCACTAAGTATATATAGTTCAGGGATCGTTGGAGCAGACATGCTTGGAAATAAATTTGCAAATTTAGACCAACTTGAATTCTGGAAGGAAGTTAAAATACCACGACAACTTCCAGCAGACTACCAATCTGCACTGATGGGAACCATGCCTGGATCGAGTAAACAATTAAATAACATATTAAATTAATCGATATAATAACAGAAATTTGAACCGAAATATGGAATAGAGCAAACGACCCCCCCCCCCCATGTAAAATATAACAATTTAATCATTACCAAAAAAATTCACTTGAACAAGACATTTAACCGATTCACTTTCTTTTAGAAACAGAGTTACAAAATTTATGTGAAATTCAGTTAGCCGAATGTTACACCGATAGAACAAATTTCATCATATGTTACACAGATAGAACAAATTTCATCATATAATGGAGATACTGATTGAACACACATTGCCGGTATGCCAGCATAACCTGGTTTCTTCCAGACTTTTCCAAAAATCACTGTTAGTGATAGTCTCTCTCTCTCTCTCTCTCCTCTTCAGGTCATCGACCGTCTCGGTTGTAGACTTTGCTCTTTTTCACTTTGCAGTGCATATGGAGCTACTTTTCCTTCGAATAAAAAGATAATACCTAATCTAAATACTTGTCAGGCTTTTCTTCTCCTGGGATCAAACAATATTCCCACTCTTTCGCTCAGATATCGTATATCGTAATTAAACAAAACTAAGCAATGGTCAATTCGCAACCCAATACACACAACCCATTAACGTGAATTTATGTCTTTTCTATCAGCTCCTCGCTTCGTACAGGAACGTAACATGATTAGCCCTTTTAGATGAACTATCACATCCCGCCGTGGGTATAAATTACCAGCTGATCTATGCCGGTCGACACACGTTCCTAATGTTAACACCATCGATTCTCGGTTGAAAAGATTCACAACGTAATTACACGAACGACTTAATGGACTTCAATCCATGTAATAACTACGTTACTTTGTTAATTAGCGATTCATTGATATACATAGCAAAATCGATTATCAGCACACATGATACAAATCATTTGAGGCAAATAATTCACTTCCTACATTTCGTATCGGAAGAAATGCATTAAATCCCTGCAATACATGATTTCTATTACATCTGAAAGAGGTAGTTCAAACATTGTCATATAATACACGAGTCGTATAAAATTTGTGACACAGGCATGCAAACCCTTAGCTTCTGAACTCAAGGAAAACTTTATGCGTGAATTTAAAATGATTAAATTCAACAAATAATTACAAACTTAACATCAATGTACATATAGTATGCAATTGAGACTAACCTTGTGCTTTTTTAGACTAGCTCTTACAATGCAACTGAATCTTTATCTTTTCGTGTCCTCCTTTTCGACACACGTCTCTTTGACAATCTAACGAGAAATATGTATTCTCTAAATTCTGGCTTGCCTCAAAAGCTTAGACTGTCTAATCTGGCGAGGGAGATTTGCTTAAAAGATTGAATTTCATCTGGGAACCACAACCCCTCGTTTAACTTAGCCAGTCAGGATTACTTTCTCTAAACGCCAAAATTTTAACATTCCTCTCAGAATCAGAATAATACTTTTTAGTCCTTCTTTATTAATAAGTATTCTGGAAAATATAATTTTATAACACGTGTTTCCAATGGCCCAAAATTCTCCCAAAATGTTTTCTCTGGATTGTCTCAATCATGTCATTTCCTACACTTAACCCTACATTGACATCTCTGTCGAACCATTATCGAATGGACTCGATTTAAAATTAAATTCATGCCCCAAAACAGAGCAGATCCTATACCTCCCAGTCAGAGATTTATTTCGAGTCTGGCGCATACGTCAATCTTAATGTTTACGTGTCACGCCGACCATGGCAGAATATACTGCGAAATTATCTCTACAAAAAGTGCACCTTTACAAAGGCCCTTTCCATTCGTATTGAACTAATCACATTATCTAAGATCCAACCTGCCATAGCTAAACAAAAAGTGAGTAAATGTCCAGGATCAGATTTTTTATATATAGAATATTTTAAATATTCAGATAGTAGACTTCATGTCCCCTTGATGAGCTTATTTAATTGTGTGTTTGTAAATAACTTTATTCCAGGTGATTTCACAAAGGTTACAATTACTATTGAAAAGTAAAATTTGTAAGCTGACGGACAAAAATAATTATAGACCTAAACCTCTTACAATAAATATTTCAGAAATATTTGAATGTATTATACTACAACGACGTGAAATCACACTCTCTGATAATCAGTTTGGTTTAAAAAGCAACATTGAACACTTATGTCTCTATGCATTTAAGGAAACTGTCATCGATTATGTAGAATATGGCAGTCCTGTATTTGCATTTTTCTTAGACGCTAGTAAAACATTTTAAAGGTTCAGTCATTTGACACTCTTTAAGAAGTTGCTTGATTTTCAAATACCCATCTACATAGCTCATAATTTATTTCAATGGTATAGAAAACAGTTGTACTATGTGGGTTGAGGAAGTATAGTGTAACCAGTGGGGTGAGGCAGGAAGGTGTTATTTCCCCTTTGTTATTTAATATATACATAGACGAGTTAGACTGCAACAGGGTCAGTGTCACGTGGTTTTTCAGTTGACACTAAATGTGTCATTTCTTAGCAATTTTAGTTTTGCTGATGACGTGTCATTGACAAGTCCTTCTTTTGCAGGTTTAAGGAGATTATTAAAGATATGTGAACAATACGCATTTGAATACCATCTAAAAAAAAAAAAAAAAAAAAAAAAAAAATCGGTATGCATGGTCTTTTAGTCAACTTCTTTCAAATTACCATCTCATCCCCCTGTACATCTTAAGGGCCATGCTCTTACATATGTCAACAGTTTTACGTATTTGGGTCATATTCTAAAATCCAATCGGTCAGATGTGTATGATGTGATGGTACTCTACAGATTTCTGTGTACAAAAACAAATATACTTCTACGTAATTATAGAAATTGTTATTTGAATATTAAAATTAGATTATTTAAATCTTATTGCTGCACAAACTGTGGAAAAACTTTAGCTAATGTATGAAAAGAAAACAAGTTATTGGTTATAATAATAGTTTTAGTTTTCTATTAAGTCTTGAAGAAGTAATGAGAAAGTATATGTTCTCAATGATCACAGGAATATCGTATAGTAAAAACTGTCTCATATCTGTGGAATTGTGACACTGGTTTAAATTCTCGTACAATAGATAGACAGAACAAATTACTCTTTAAATGTCTTACATGATTTCATCCTTAACAATGCTGGACAAAGTCCATTGCTGTAGATGTGTCTGCATATTTATATATAAGACATATATGATCCTTTATATTTACAATATATTCTATTTTAGATTTGTATTTTAATTTAGGTGTATGGACTATGCGGTCTGAAACAAAGAAATCTTGTGTTCTTATCATATCTTCCTCTTAGTAGAAATACCGTTTTAGTTCACGCAGCAGAACTACTATTTTGCAAGCCTAGTTTCTTGTTTATGTTACACAGTACCAGTCCATTGTTTATAGTTACATGAGTACCTTCCCTTATCATTGGGATAAGTAATGTTGTTTAAATTGAGAGAACAATTGTTTGAAAGAAATAGTATTTAAAAAATCTAAATCTTTACATGGATGCTTTACTTTATTTGATAAATTATATTTCCTACTTTTATTTTAATAATTTAATTTTCTATACTTTGTTTAAAAAATAAATTACAAGATTGTGTTATGACACGTAGGGAATCTCCCTTATTGTGACGTTTACTTCCGTGGAATAAAAACTTATCAAAGTTCACTCCAACTTGGCGTACAAGAAATGTTATTTGTTTTTTAAAAAGAAAGTAATCATGAATTGAGTTATTTTGACTAATTTCATCAGGTTTATAAAAAAAAAAAAATTTTGCACTTTGTGCACTGTTGTCGTTAACTACTTCTAACCATGAAGCCGAAGAACGGTACAGCAGGGGATTCAATGATGACTCTTTTGGGGGACACATCATCTGGCAGTGAAGTAGAATGGTTAAACTTACCGCCAATCAAGGGAAAGAAACCCAGAAAGTGAGATATCGATAAATTATTGAACTAAACTCTCTCTCTCCAATTAAGTGTTTGGCCTATATACAGACATAGTCGCACTGCGGTGAACAACGTAAATATACGAAAGAAGGCTCTTTGTAAACGTTAAAAACAGGATAAAATAACACACAGTATACATGCTAAGACATCGGACATACAGAGCCAATGTGGACATTAAAGGTATCAATGGAAGGTGCTGTAATGCCTGTCGCTGGCAAGCAGTTTCAAAGACGAATGCCTGTGGGGAAGGAGTTCTTATAAAAGTCCACGGAACAGTATGGTACCCTATATCTCTTGGCATGGCCTCTGGTTGATGTTTTGATGGGGATCAAGTGCCCAGTTGTTGGTATTTCAACCAGTTGGTTAACGATTCGTTACATCATCATGATCTTGTTCTGTTGACGTCAGGTTCTCAGGTCTTCCCACTGAAGGCCGTTCAACATGGTTGTGACACTACTAGTTCACTGTTAGTCGCTGTGACAAAATCTTGCTGCCCGTTTTTGGACTATTTCTAGTTTGGCTGCATTGGTTTTAGATTTTGGGTCCCATACTGTAGAAGCGTATTCGAGCTGTGGGCATATGAGCGTCTTGTAGCAGCAAGCCTTAATGTGTTTTGGGCAGAATGACAGGTTTCTTTGCAGAAAAGATGTCATCTGATTGACTTTTTGTCTTTTTGGTCTCTTGCAAATTTGTAAACACTCTGTATGTTAGTGTAGTCGAAAACTGACTCATGCTTAACACGGTGTAGCATTTGGAGTAAAAGAGATTATATAAACAAATTAAGCAGAAAGAGCAAGAATTATTATACTTTATTTACAATGTAATTGCGTGTGTGTGTGTGTGTGTGTGTGCAGATTTGTGAACTTAAGCTTCATTAGTCCAATAAGTTAGTCTCTGCCCATTTTTCTGATATTACTGGTGGTGGAGACCCACTGTGCAAGGTACAATTTGTGCTGGAGCATCAGAAATTTAAATTGCTGATGCATGCGTGGAAGGCAGCATCACCCCGATGTAAGAGTAACGTGGAAACTGTCTAGGCAATGAGAACTTCATTACTAGGAACTGACTAATGCTTGGGGTAGAGCTGATGTTACTCTTACCTTGGGGTGCTGCTGCCTTCCAAGCATGCATCAGCAATTTAAATTTTAAGCTCAGTAACTGATGGGTACACAGGTGTTCAGTTCTGACAGGGATTAATACTAAAGAGTGTGAATGTTCTGAAGGATTCAATGCCATGGCTCAAAAGAGGGATTTTATTTACCTTCTGAATACAAAGGTCAGTTGAAATAAATTTATCATTTCTAACCAGTGGCCCAATAGTATGTGAGGTCAAAACACTGATGCTTCAGCACAAATTGTGCCAAGTACCATTGGTCTCCACCAGCAGTAATGTCAGAAAAAAAGTCAGAAAACAGCTTGTTGGTCTACAGCTTCTTTGGCTGGAAGATCACTCCAAAGGCAATCCATCCTGGGAAGAATTTATAATTTAGGAAGTAGATAATATAGTGCATTGTATGAATTTCAGATAGTGACTGGCCCTGGTGTGACTGGATGCAGGTGTCATGTTTTCTTGGGCTGGGATGTCCACAGTGTTATTCAGTGACTTTTAGAGCATTGTTAATTGGTTTTTGGCTCTTCTGGATTCGAGTAATTCAAGATTGATATAACACTCTTGTTATTTCTGTACCTATTAATAGTGTATCATGTGGCCCTGAATTCAGTCTTTTTGGTCTGAGCCTGGGGCTCCAGTCCGATGAATAATATTGAATACGTGGTCACACTAGGGCTAGAGAATTTGCTGTCTTACCTGCTTCATGGAGTTGCAGTTACTCAGTTTGTAGATCTTGAGATTCATAATTCAAAGGTTGCAGTTCAGTACCCACCCAGGCCAGCCTGGGTCAGCTGTCTCTGTGTGCCCTGTAAAGAAAGGGTGACTTTGCACCTATTTGCTTAGCACGATATTGCCTATAATTTGGTAGGAGTGCCACTAAAACAATAAAAAACAAAACGGATTCAAGTATGACATGCAATGTTTTTTCAAAAAGAAAAACAGCATACTATTTGCTTTGTTTACTGGTCTGTCAACACCCGTCTTCCATTACATGTTAAGCTCCCAGATATTTTGTCAATTCCTAGATTGCAGCTGAGGACATTTTAATGTGCATTGTTAGTTTCTGGGTGATTTTTATCTTGTCAATAGAAGATGTTTCATTTCTCTGTTTAGAACAATAGGGTTTATTTAATGTCCTCTAGTTGATTCAGATTATCATGAAGTTTTTTGCAGTCCCTGTCAAATAGGATCTTTTTGTACACCACACAGTCTTCTGCAAAGAGGCATGCCCTTAACCTGATGCACATGAGCAAATAGTTAATGAATTGCATAAATGGGATAGGGCCCAGAGTCTAAAGTGGCAATCCATCCTATATAAACTGCTCTGTTGTACCTCACAGCAATACTCTAGTCCAGTTTCAAATTTGGTCTCTTATCTCTTATACCATTGTAATTTAGCTTGGCTGGAAGGCATTCATGTGGTATTGTGTAAAGACTTTATTGAAGTTAATGATTGCAATGTCCTGTTGCTTGCCTCCATTAAGAGATGAAGATAGCTGATGTGTATCAAGGTAATCAGTTGAGCCTCATAGCTGTGACAGGCTCTGAATCCATACTCTCAGTGTATCAAGGTAATCAGTCAAATCTCACAGCTGTGCCAGGCTCTGAATCCATGCTCAGTGAGTCAAGGTAATGAGTTGAGCCTCACAGCTGTGCTAGACTCTGAATCCATGCTCTTGTGTATGATGGTAATCATTTGAGCCTCACAACTGTGCCAGGCTCTGAATCTGTGCTCAGTGAGTCAAGGTAATGAGTTGAGCTTCACAGCAGCTGTGCCATGCTCTGAATTCATGCTTGGTACTGTACTACAAATTATGAAATATTGTCAAGTATATGTTAATGACATTGCTCCACAATATAAATGAGAGTGTGTTTTAATATTTGCTTTATTATTATTATTATTATTATTATTATTATTATTATTATTATTATTATTATTCTTTTTGTTGTCATAAATGTAATTATTATTTTTCTCAGTATGAAAGCACTTACCAGTGTCCTGCGCACTCTGTACAAAATCACTTGTCAGCTTTGAAGGAAGAACCAGTGCTGGAGGAAACCAGGAAAATCATGTGTAAATATTAAATTGATGGAGGGTACACATTGCAGCTTATGTTAGAGGCTAAACCACCTTTGTATTTCCATCACTGTAATTAGAATGTTACAAAATACTGCAGGTTCCCTCTGGATTTGGTTCACATTGTGTCATTTGCCACTTTAGCAATACGGTATGCAGGATTCTGGGTATTGGTCTTAGATCTCAAAACCTTTGTGTACAATATTTGCTGTTCCTAAGAGTACTGCTTCATGAAATTAGACAGACATTAGAAACTACCATTGTCCTCATAAATCTTTCTATACAGTAGTTATATCTTTGTGTGTGGTGATTGAATCATTGTATATGGTGTTTTTGTAATATGGCTGACAAAGAAGTAACTCGCAACATCTCCTGTTGTAATTTGGGTACATAGTGTTGAAGATAATGCATGTGTTCATGTAAAAGATATAACAATTACAGCCACAAAAAATTCTAATTTGGTTTGGAAAGTTAGAATCAGGCCCACAGTGATGGGACAAATTTTCTCGAGAAACAGTATCACCAGATGTTATATATATATGAACTGAGTGTAAACAAGTAATTTTAGCTAATGCATTAAAGCTATGGGAAATCACTTGTTTTTAGAGACCAAATTTTTTAATGAACATATTGATTGTTATATAGTGTTAAACCCTCTTCTAAAGACCACCTGTCAGAAGGGTGGTCTCACAAGACAGACTTTTACTGGAAGACTTTATTTGTGGAAAAATGATTTTTTAATCAGTCAACATTGCTGATTAGCCCTTAAGGCATTAATAATAATAACAACCACATGAATTGTTGCTATTGCAGTCAAACCTGGTATATCAAACACCTGCATATAGCAACCACCTATTCAGAGAAACTGCCATTTATATTCTTCTTAAAATTTGATATATATTTCACTGTTACATACTGAGCACCTGCTTAACATGATATGTGACAGCTTATTTTTCATCATGTGAACCCTCATATATTGTGGTTGTTGTACACATTTGACTTTATTAATATTATTATTATTATGAATATCATTATTTTCACTCTCAGAAAACCCGGTAAACGTAGCAGTTCGGTAGAAAAAGGATGTTCTGTGTGCACATTTCTCAAGATCCTGCTTATGTTGGTCCTAGTAGCAGCTGTTCTTATACTAAGTGTGGCTTCCTTCTGGCTCACCATGCAGCTTCAGAAATTACAAGATGATCTCAAACGAAGTAAGTAAAGTAGCAGATATTGGGCTTTCCAAAAATATTGGATTCATCTATTTTAATTTGAATTCATAATTTCTTATGAACAGAGGGTGAAGTATTTCACATAATGTTAAACTTTAAGACCAGTTGAGCATATGGTATGGCCCTGCATGTATCATATGTTCATCAACAATTGCTATTTTAAACTATTCTGATAAAGCAGTGGACTACTGTTGACCGTATATGCTACAGACCATCCTGCCATGATGGGCTTTAAATTTATACAGATGGTGCCAATCTACCATCAAATATGTGGCCTCCATTGCTAAAATTACAGCAACCTTTAAACAACTTCTTCAGATTATGCTGATCTTCCATAAAAATATGGCCACCACCTTTAAATCACCTCTTCTCAAAAACGGCATTTCAGACTGTGATTCAGTTTGACAGAAAGCATCTTGACACTAGGACCTTTCAAGCTTACACAAATGATACTAATCCACCTTTCAATATGGCTGCTGTGAGAAAGCTTGCTTGTAGTTTCTTGTGGGTCGGTGGATCTTTCCAGGGTTTTCCTGGGTTCTTCCTCCACCATTAATACTGGCTGCCATGTATAGCCTATCTTGTGCTGAAAAATGGTTTTAAACCCTGCAACAACAACAACAAATAACCAAACAAACACGTCAGTTATTAAGTCACTCAATCAATCATTGTTCCAGATAGCACAAGTAAAGAGTTATTCACATATATCTTCATTTATTCATTAACTGACATTAACATTAATATTCTCAGACTTAGCTTTTTCCATTTTTGCAAGCCTGTTTTGAAGGCTGATTCAGATTCTTTTCTTCTTTATGGGAGTGTCAAATCCATTTTTGACATGACATGAGTGTGTTTATTTTCTATGTACAAGCCACTTTCAAGGATTACATATGTGTTCAGGTAAGATTAATTAATGATTATAACAACGAAAGAAAGATAGGTGATGCTGTCTGGTACTGAAAGAATGATTTATTTATATCTGATCTATTAAGTGCTGCATACCCTTTTCCATGAAAATTTCCAGACAGTTGGGATAATTTATTATCCCAAAAATACATTTATTGTTCAAAACCTCTGGTAGAAATTGGGTTATGTTGTTACTAACTCCACATTTTTTCCTGTCAGTTATTCAAGTGGAATGACTTTGCTACTGTATTGTATGTTGCAGTATTTCTGAATATACTGTAACAAGTATCATAGTCAACCTTAAGTTATGTTAGGAGCAACCATTGTGGTTAGGGGGTTGTGCTTAGGAATTCTTTTTATTTAATTTCTGGCTCACAGATAGCTTGAAATAAATATTCTTGCTCTTCTTTATAGTTAAAAAATCCCACCGTATTATATATATTGTATATTATCTTGAATGGAAAGAAAATAAAGTATCCTGGCTCAAAAGAAAATAAAAGTAACCCCACCAAACTCAAAAGTAAATATTCAGTACCTGACAGTATATGTGTATGTTCATTGTTGTATAAGCAGTCATCTAGACACTAATTAAAGCAGATTGATTAGTTTACACTATAGCTGACACACTGTACAAAACTCTGTGGTGACATTAGACAAATTGTTGATAAAAATGGACAGTGTTGACATTGAAGCCTACAGTTTACTAGCTACACTGTTGAGATTATTAGCAGAACAAATCTGAGTGGAATGCCAACATCTGGGCAGAAAGGGCCAGTAAACATGAAAGAAACACATATACTCAACAAATAAGACAATATTAAGTTGATTAGTGAAATTACATAAAATTTAAACAGACAGTAAGAGCTCTTCTGAAAATCTTAGGATGATTCTTTGTCCAGTAAAGGAACACATCTTGAACACTTTCACACAAACTAGTCAATAATTTGAAAATTACATTTTTTTATTTTTATTAAAAATCTTTAATTATTTCAAAAGTTGGATTTGCCTTGAATATCTTTCACAATATCCATTTTTGGTCACCATGTTTTTGCTTACATGACACATGTCAAACACATGATTAAAGGTTCATAAATATATTAAATTTTTGATATTAGAATTATTTTGTTATGAAAAATGAAAACATAATTTAATATCATTTAATTCATAATAGATTATTTGGTAATTTACTTACTGAAGTACTTGAAAAGTGGAGATATTCCACTGAAAAAAAATACTGCAGTAAATCAGTGTACCGGTAATACCGTACACTTCTAATATACAGTAAATGATACATAGCTATAGCTCCACAGCTTGCATATTGCAGCTGTAGTTGTAGAGGTTGTTGGTATTATCATTGCATCAGAAAATCGCAATATGTTCTCAGGTGATAGTGTATCAAAATAGATTCAGACCACCAATACAGGAAGGTAGTAGAATGAAACACAAACTGTTAAAAAGTGAACATTATCTTGTTGTCTTTAAATTACCTTGAATGAAGAAAACACCAAGGCCAGTTAACTCACATATAAAAACTGTCTGTCTGCTTATATATACATTACCTAAATAAATAATTGCCACACACTTTTTAACTTAAGGAATTTGTCTGTATCACAAAGTAGCAGTTATTAATTTCAACAGGTGCGAAAAGTTTTTATTTTTAAACAATACCATATGTATATTTTGATTTGTTCTGTGAATTGTTTTTGAGTATTATTTTTTTGATCATATGATTACCTATCAATCTATTATTAATCATACTCTCCTCAAAAGTACACAATGAAAGTAATAATTTTATCTAAACAATGCTGAGTGAACATTTTAAAGAAAGACAGAGAGAAAATATTTGTTTTGGCTTGTTCCTGACATTCAGCCTCTCAGACAGCAGATTTATACAGTGATACAATGATGTTTCTTAATAGATATGGACTTATTTGTATTTTGAACAGTATAACGCAAGGATCGGAAATAAGGACTTATTTGTATTTTGAACAGTATATAACACAAGGATTATAAATATGGACTTATTTGTATTTTGAACAGTATATTACACAAGGATTGGAATATGGACTTGTTTGTATTTGAACAGTATGTAACACAAGGATTGGAAATATGGACTTATTTTTATTTTGAACAGTATATAACATAAGGATTGGAAATATGGACTTATTTTGAACAGTATGTAACACAAGGATTCTAAATATGGACTTGTTTGTATTTTGAACAGTATATAACACAAGGATTGGAAATATGGACTTATTTGTATTTTAAACAGTGTATAACAAGGATTAGAAATATGGGCTTGTTTGTATTTTGAACAATATATAACACAAGGATTGGAAATACGGACTTATTTGTGCTATGAATGGTATATGACATAATGTTTTGGAAATATGGACTTATTTGTACTATGAATGGTATATGACATAATGTTTTGGAAATATGGACTTATTTGTATTATGAATAGTATATAACACAAGGATTGGAAATATGGACTTATTTGTATTATAAATTGTATGTAACACAAAGATTGGAAATATGGACTTATTTATAGTATGAACAGTGTGTAACACAGATTGGAAATATTGATTTATTTGTATTATGAATTGTGTATAAAACAAGGTTTGGAAATATGGACTTATCCAGTGTTTTATCTACAAATGGCTTCATGTAAGTCATCTGACTCATCAAGGCAAAAACAGTGAGTCAAAATCCAAACCTATGAGTCCTATTCAAGCTGATGATCAGTCTAAAGTAGTTTTCAAAAAATAATTATATTGTTTAAATACACAACAAAAATATTAGTTATATAATGTGACTAAAGCCAATAAGGCAATTCCTTTGCCAGAAGCATCTGAACATTCTATATTTGTTAAAAATCTTGTTGATGGTTTCATATCATCAGAAATAATCTGAGCATATATGACAAGGCATTTATTGTTGGTTATGTCAGTACTTTCATCTGCCATTGCTGTCACAAATGATGAATTTTGCAGGTTACGTATAAGACTATCCTCAACAATGTTTGACAGGCTCTCCAGTACCTCTGAACAGGTAGTAGCCAAGTCATACTGAACAGTGGAATTCTTCAAAATGTCAATGGCATCAATTTCTTTAGCTGTTAAGTCGTGTATTAAATTAAGGAGAGATTTGTATCTTAAAAAAGGGATGTTTTTTACACTCAGCCAATGTACACACTTAAGCAGCACTTTCGCTGCTACGTCTTGTTTGCAAAACTGCATTAAAATCTGCCTGGTGTTGTGAACCTTCCAGAGGTCTCGGAAATGCTTAATCACGTGTATTTGGATGCCAATTTTTTTATCTGGAATGCAGAAAATCACTTTAGGCGGGAGTCCTCCGTACACATGTAATAGGTGGGTTGCAAAATTCAAAGACTTGCTAGTCCTGCTTCAGCCACCTGCTTAGTGAGAAAATGTATTGATCACTTAGCTGTGCTGATATTTAAAATTACAGAATTCAGTGGTTGAAAGACCCCTTGATGTACATGTTGTCATTATAAGAGTACATCAAAAGAACATGACGCAATAACTGGGCAGAAAGTTCAAAGACTTTGACTGGTGGCAGGGTGGAGAAATGTGCTGATATTTACAATGACAGAATTCAGTGGCTGAAAGACCACCTGATGTACATGTTGCCATTATAAGAGTACGTCAAAAGAACATGATGCAATTAGCTGGGTGGCAAGTTCAAAGGCTTTGACTGGTGGCTGGGTGTGAAAATATACTGATATTTACAGTGATTGAATTCAGAGGCAGAAAGACCCAGAGATGTACTTGTGGTCATTTATAAGAGTACACGAAGTAAACAACTTTAGGTTTCATAATTGTGTTCATTTCCGAGTGTAGCGGAATAAGCAGTGCACATGACCTCGGAATCAAGACATGTTGAGACTTGGACAAAATGCCATTCGCAAATTTGGATAGTATTTTGGAGTTAAACGGCAGACTGACGAAGATTGCAATGAGATTCAGAAGAGAGCTAAGTTGCTAGAACAGAAAGTTTAGATGGGACAGTAGTCAAGTGTAAGAAAAGTTTGTGATGCCTAGCTTAGTGCTTGGAATAAGACCTTCCTTGAATTGACAAAATTCACTGGTTCAATAACAATACTATTATCGACGGTCGGTTGTAAAAATGCGGTCCAAATGATAAATTCATATGTTTCGGATCTATTTTAAGTTTTTTTTTACCTTGGACACCATTTTCATTCGAACACTGATAGTATCTTGGAACAACGCAAGGCATACAATTGAGAGAATGGAAATTGTTGCTTCTTTGCGTGACAAGGATGCGCATAAAATAATAGTTTCTCGTGAGAATCATAGTAAAATCACACGTTTATTTTTTGCCTCTTTCTTGTGAGTGGTGATTTATGGTTTTAACATCCTGTTGCTACAAATAATGTGACAGTTACAGGTCACATAAGGTCAGCTCCAGGCTCCACACTCAGTTGTAACCCTATGTATTATGATAACATCAACATAAGAAACTGATGTGCGCATGTTTTCTCTGTTGAGCTGTAATCTAGCCAGTGAAGTAGTTAGATCAAACCTTTGTTTGTGTTAATCAGCAAA
Organism: Megalonaias nervosa; assembly: GCA_016617855.1. NCBI lineage: Eukaryota > Metazoa > Mollusca > Bivalvia > Unionida > Unionidae > Megalonaias > Megalonaias nervosa. The sequence goes on from JAECUM010006105.1 coordinate 29,380, forward strand.
ACATAACATTGGGGTGCATCAATTTACATACCAAAATCGACATTTGTGCATCAAATCGGAAAATTCTGCGTATTTGACGCATGATGCATGGGTAGATAAAACACTGCTTATTTATATTATGAACAGTATATAACAGAAGGATTAGAAATATGGACTTATTTGTGTTATGAATGGTATATAACACAAGGATTGGAAACTCCAGAGTGCTGCCAAATATCATCCATTTCCTTTTGATATGCAAATGAGGTTTCTTGTAGTCAGATTAGCAGTATAATCAATGGCACGGCAGTATAATCAATGGTACAGCAAGGGTAAATGTGCTCACTAGACGTAAACCATACTGTACTTATTTAGGTGACAGGTTAAAGTTAGCAGTTCTTGTGTTAGCTTGGAAATCAATTTATATTTTCTGTCATATTTTTGAATTAAGTTGTATTATTTTGATAATATCGGTACCAAAAAGAACATCATCTTTTCTACAACATTATGATATTATTTTGTGATTTTATGATAAATACTATGATTTTACAATAAATTTTGTCAGCATAAAGATCTCTTAATACCTTCTTTTAACCGTTGATTTTTAAGCATTAAAATAGATAAGTAAAAAGACTAAGATAAATTAGTAGTAATGTAATTTTCAGTGTACTGAGAATGTATAAATATGAATTTTATTCATATATCTTGCATACAGTTTTGTAAAGCAGTTTACAAAAGTATATTACGAACATTTTCTGTGCTGGTTCAAATTTCATTTTTTAACCTCTCTTTTTCCAGAAAAATGTGCATAGTTGTCTAATAAATTACACATTTGCACTCTCACATCTTTTGCTGATACCTTTATTTCTTTTGTTAATGATGAAGCACATGAACAGTTTAGTTTACAAAATAAATACCATTAAGGTACTTCTCTAGTACCTTGAGCAAGCCGACTTTATAATATCAAAGTACACTAGGAACCTCATTTGCATAACAACTGGAAATGTATGATATTTGGGGGACTTAATGGGGAGACTCCAGTTCCTCATTATGTTAATCAGAGCTGGTACATTGTACAGCATATTTATGTATATGACACTATTGTGATACATAATGAATAAAAGTAAATTATCATGTTACATAATAGAATTCAATATTACTTGTGATACCCAGCAGTCTGCCTGCTCTGAAGTAGCAGACCTAAGCCAAGAATGGCTGGTTATTTTCAGGGTGTATTTTGGAATTTTGTTATTTTGATGTAATTTTCATTAAAGAGTCCTAGTATAACCCATGTATGTATGCTGGACGTATCGAATGGTAACATTATTTTGATCAACCAGAAAATACTCCTGCAGGACATTTGTAGTTATGAATGTAAATCTGATTTTTCTTTTCCTATTTAGCTTGACAACTGTAAAATTAAATAGTTCTCAGGCCAGTTATCTCAAGAAAAAAGAAAAAAAGCTGAGGATAGCAGAGCTTCACATGGCAAGTGTCAGACTTTGTCAAACATTTATAATTGCTTCCTAATCTAAATCGTGACTTTGCTCTTCTACCAACAAGGTACTCACAGCAACCAAACCAGTCAGTGATGGCATGGTCATCTTCTACCAGCAAGATACTCACACCAACCAAACCACTCAGTGATGGCAAGGTCATCTTTGAACTCAAAGGACAAACAAAAGCTTGCTTGAATGAACTCTTCAAGGCTGCTAATCATATTGTCAAACATCAAACAGAATCTCCACTTAAAATTATCAACATTACTATAACAATAAATACTGTTGCGGCATTGTTTCAAATTAAATTAATGATGCAGAGAACCAGAGAAGTGCAAAGATTAATCAAGCAAAGAAATCACTTATTCAGAGTTTGTTTGTTGGTTGTTCAGTAGTAAAAACAGTTAGTCAGATAGTATGAAATTGTAAACAGCTACTGCTCAAGATATGACAAAATGTTCAATGCAGTGTTTTTGTGGGTTATGTCAAAAGCACAAGCAGAAAACTATTTGTTTCTTGGTGTTTCATAGTTTCAGAAGTTGGCTTTTGTCAACCAAGTGTGATGTAATGAACATAAAGATTCATCAAAAGCTAAAACTATAGAAAAACAACACATTTTACTATGTTTGACAAAGTGTCAGACAGTGCAGATGATGTTATGACAAAGTTCTTTTGAATTGCTTATCTATAATGTACCATTTCCACATTGGGTGCGATATTGTAAGCCATGTATCAGATATCAAAAGCTTTACATTAGAGAGAAAAACGCACATCACATAGATGCAGCACAGAAGTTTTATGTTTCAGGCATACAAAATGATGAAAAGTTAAGAAAAATGAAATACCTGTATCTATACATTAAATATTAGGGGAGCACAGCATTACCGATATACTGGTTTACCGCTGTATTTTTTTCTGGTTGTATGTACTACAGTACTTTTTCACCGTACTGGTACATCAGTAGTTTCCATCATTAATGATGGTACAGAAAATTCTCAATGAAACTTGTAATGATTTTAATTATTCTAACAGCTTGTTTTCATTATTCATGACAAAAAGTTATATTTTTTAACAAAACTATTGTAATTGTCATAACTAATGGTGACTGTTACAAATATTCAGGGATGGTCCTGGCTTTTAAAATGTTGTTGCCAAAAAAATCGCCAACCTCAATATTTTGTCGCCAATTTTCAAAAAATGTCGCCAGAACAAGTAGTGCATATTTTTCCAAGTCTGTTAATGTAATAGGCAATGAAAACTGAAAAAGATGGGATAGTTATTACTTTATTGACAACAAGCAGCACAGGTATAATATTACAAAATAAATCATTACACGACTTTTGCACTATTAAAATGTTATAGAATGTCACATGATGATCCGTCGTGATTTTAAGCTGCCCACTTGTTGAATGCAGTTTCAAAGTCTAATTCTTCACATCTGAGATGCTGATTCTCATTAAATTCTCTAGAGTTGAGATGCCGAGTTTATTTCTGATGTCAGTTTTTATGAGGTTCATCTTACTGAATCCATGTTCACAGTTTACAGTGCTGACAGGTGACACCAATAGTCTCTCAGCAGCCGCAGATGCACAAGGATATGTTGCCCTGGATCTCACTGCCAACTGAATCAAGTCCTTAACACCTCTACACACCTTACCATACCTGAGAACTTAGTAAGCCGCAAAGAAAGTGTTCCTCATGGCCAATCCCAAGAATGATCACTGAATGCTGTAGAATTTTTCTCAACAAGCAAACTAGGATCTCCATCCCCACCAATGAAACTTACACAAGTGAACACCTGGCATTAATGTACCATATATATAAGCATTAACTACCATCATTAAATTAAAAGATGGAGTGGAGAAACATATCACAGGGCATATTTGCCTCCCCCCCACAAAAAAAACCAATTCGGAAAAAATTTGTTATTGAGTCAACAGTGTTATATGCATATACTAGTTAACAATAAGGAAATAAGGTGGGATATAAAATGTGGGAAATAGTTATCACATGTATGGTAGCTTGAGACAACAGTTGAACTGTTAATGTAAATTCACACCCATTTTAGGCATTGTTAGTTATAACAAAAAAGGGCATGGTTTATTTGTCAATCAATTGCTAGTGCTTTCACTCACTGTAGAACAGGCAGTTTCTTTGAAGTATGTCGAAGAGGCTTAAGTCTAACATTCAGCTATTGTATAGAATATGAAATGGGGGCACGTGGGGGGGGGCAAACAACGCACTCCACAGGGAGAAACAGCGTGTCCTTTTTGAGAATTTCACATGTATTGGACCCGAATAATTGGAGAATATTTAGTGAAAACGATGCTTAAATATGCCACAAAAAAACTTCCCAATGGTAGGTCGCAATCTGCGTGTTTTCGGATTCAGTCTCCCGACTTGGCTTTTGAAAAGATTTATTTTTTTGCATGACACACTAGAATGACTGTACGGTATTAACTAATTTATTCAATGACTATTTGAATTCTTTGGAAATTAATTAATTCATTCTTTACATTTGAAACTTCAACACAGAAGGGGCATTTTTCATTGGAACGTATTCGGATTTCTTGTAACTATTGGAATTGATAGGACTTTTAGGAAATAAGAATTCATTCACAATGCTGTAAGTTAATTTAATTCTTTCACTCCTGTATTTTGAGAAGTAAATTATTTTCAATTATGCAAAACTTGTTTGTTTTGCAATTTCTTGTTGCATAGTTTAAGTCCCTGCAGTTGTAACACGGGATTGACGGCAAAAGTGAAAAGATCAATGAGCAAAATTAACATATATTACTTACCCCGCCAAGATTCATGTTTGGTGACACACTCCTTCTTCAAAATCACAGACAGTTGTAAATGAATTGACGACTTATGCCTTGATACATATATCACAGAACATCTGCTTTAACTATGTATCATATCTCAGCCACAGATGCCCAAGTTTCCACCTGTCGAGAAATTTTCGGGAACTTTTGACCCGTTCATCATGATGTGGTATTGCACTTGAAGCATTACTATCATCACTACATGTAGATGATGTTGGACTGCCAGGTATAACATCAGGTTCAGTGACTGTGTTGTCTGATGAATTTGCACTAAATCCAAATGCTGTTAATTTTGTTAACTTACTCTTTAGGATGAGATGATGAACATGCAACCGCTAACTTGCGTTTACCCATGGTAATGTTGCACTGTTGACAGTATATAATTCTGATTGAGATTTTTTCTATTTGCTTTGTATTTATACACAGCAATCAGTACTTCAAAGGTAATCAGTTTTCTCTGAAGTTTCAGCAAAACTATTTTATTGGTATATTCAAATAAAACATCAGAAGGAATAGCCGTTGTTCAATTAATTGTAGCTGTTTCTGTTAGCGTCTTCAGAGGTCGGTCGATTGTAGGTATAGTCCGGTAGCATGACTGAGTGTATCACAGCATGCAGTACCCAGGCCAGATGTCAACATAAGCGGAATATGATGTAACAATGCACTGTAAAGATAGGTTTGTCAATACGAACAAAGGATTTGTTTATGTAACAGATAGATTCCAGTGCATTGTGTATCCAAGTTTGTGGCTTTCTTTCGTGGTCCCTTTGAATTTCACCACTCCAAATCCATGATTGTATGAACAAATTAAACAGCCCAAAAGACTGTGGCCAAAAAATATCGCCAGAGGGTATATTTTATCGCCAATAAGGGAAAAAAATCTCAATTTTGCGACATTGGCAAAGCCCTGAGGATGATCCATGAACTTTTCATCAAATGTTTGACATATGTCATGGATGCCAGTGCAGTGGCCAAATTAAAGCTTTTGCCAAATCCAACATTTGGAAAAATTTTGGCTTAATAAAGAAAAGAACATGTCATATTTTAGTTATTTATTTGTGTATGTGAATGTGTTAAGTATTCATATTCCTCTGTAAGACTGTGAATCATGCTACAATTTTCAGGAGTGCACTTGTTTTCTGGCAGAACTTTATGTAATTTTGTTAGCTCCACTCCTTGCTTTCAAAACCACATTAATTTTATTTTTTGGGGGGAGGGGGTTCTTTTTCTGATAGGATGGGGGGATGAATGTGATTTTTTTAAAAATCTGAAATATTTTCTTTTCTTATATCTCAGGATAATTAATATTGTTTAAAGTATAATATTGTGGATATAACATGATGTTATTTTGCTATAAATCAGAGCAAGATATTTTCCTAGGTATTGACAGATGGAAATTAAGCAAATAAATGTCAGGCACCTGCCCCAGAACATTGAAAATATTTGCAGTATATTGTGGTAAAAATATTGCGGTATACTGTGGTATGTATTGCAGTACATTCAGAAATACCTTGCTATACCACATTATAAACTTTTCATGGTAACCAGCACTATTAATTACATTGATGGACTGAAATGATTGTAAGCAGGTAAGTATAAATGACTGAAATATTGCTGGAAACTTAAAATGGTCACCTTATCTGCCTTCACACTGTTTGCAGCCAAACATGAATCTCAAACAGTATATTACAAATTCTCTCTCTCTCTCTCTCTGTCTATACATATATATATATATATATATATATATATATATATATATATATATATATATATATATATATATATATATATATATATATAAAGAATACAAATCATATGGCGAATAACAGCCCTTTCAAGCACACTGGATCCAGCAAGGGATCACGTGTGTCAGGGATTGATTGAAATGTAAAGGTTTAATTCATGTAGAAACAGCCATGTAGAGTTTTGCAAACACAACAGTTTTTGTGTTTTATTTGTTTGTTTTGTCTATGTTCTGTATATGCCTTTGAAAAAGACTCATTAAGAATCGAAAGCGCTCAGGCTAATTAGATACTAGTTTTGCATTGTTCGTCGTCAGTTTATTGCATTTTTATATATATACGGGCTTTACAGATTCAGTAAAACTGGAAAATTGAACTTGCCCATGAGAGATATGAACTGGTCCCAGAATATGACAGAAAATATCATAACATATTTCTTTATCTATGTTTCCACTTAAATTTCAATTTTCATGCAGATTTCAGTATCAAATCCACAAAGAAAACAGAGTCCCATACTGAAATATTCCAGTATCAGTTAATTCACTCTTTGCATTGTTCTAGAAGGTGATGAGTCCTTTCACACATCTGCTTCCAGGTCATCCAGGTCACCTTGACAACATGCATCTGAATAATATTTGATTTTAGAACACTTATTTTAATCCATTAGATTATTTGCCAAACAGTAAGTATATACAGCATTGGTCTCCTGTAATAATCATTTAAAAAATAGAGTGCTAGATTTCCACGTTGCTAATTGTTAGAGATGATTGTCTTTCCTGTCCTCCCCGAACACATCACCTGTTATCACCTAGTCACCTTGAAATTGGTGACACAAGGCAAAATAATCTTTCACAAACTGATAAAATGTGAGACTGACCTTGACCTTGAATGCAAGATGGAAATGACAGACTTTGACAGCACAATATATTTTGTGAAATGAAGGATTGATAGATGAAAGAAACTCTGGGCAGTTATGTGATTTTAGAAAGCAGTAAATATAAATGTCATAAAGGTGATGATATTTGTACTGTGGCAAATGACAGAGTATAACACTTTCATGACATAAACCATTACAAACTGATCATGGCATCCTTTTCTTATTTGGATTTGCCTGTGGGCAAGTACCTTGCAAACATAAGTTTGCCCAAGCCAGATATGAGCTCATCATGGGTGCCAGGCTAGTGAATTTGAAAAGCTGTGTGTGTGTGTGCATGTGTGTATGTGTGAACTTGGTGCCATGATGCTGTTTTGCATCCTAGGTGATATCAGCTATAGTCCATAATCTCTATGAGTTAGTACATGAATATCTTGACAGTTTCCTGTTATTTTGTTCGCTCTTTACATGAATTAAAAGCAATGGAAAAGAAACCAGACTGAGTTTGATGGATGAGATGTGCTACATTGTGATGTCATTGATGTGCTGTATTATCTGCTAACAACATCATCAGCCTTGTGCTTTATTACAGCAAGTTTAATAATCTTGGTGTGTTTTCTGTGCTCAGTTGTGCCAAATATTTACATTCTGCTTCAAAGCCACTTAAGGGAAAGATTGCAAAGATCGCAAACAATGTAATAAAAATATAATTTGATAGCATTATCAAAGATTGATTTTCACCAAATGGCATTTTACCATCATATTAACTGCATTGTGACAGTGGCGTTATCCTACACAGGGGAGAGAACCCACTGTTTGGTGTATGATACTCAAGCTCATTCATCTGATGTTAGTTGTGTGGGTTTAACCCCATTTGTCAGCTCATGATAGGTTATACATACTGGCCAGTATATTTGGTGGATGAAGAAACCAGGAAGACCCTGGGAAGAACCACTAACCCACTGGAAACTACTGGTAAACGTTCTCACATAATCACATTGGCTGAGCCAAGACCTGAACCCATGCAGACAGAGGTGAGAAGTCAGTGATATATTAAAATGAGTGCCTTGGATCACTTGGCCAGCTGTGGCTCCTTCATTCATCTGAACTTTCAATTTATCAGTATATTGGTTGTGCACCCAAAGAGGTTAGGTTATATGAGGTCATACTTGTGTCCCATAAGGATTTTGGTTACATAAGGCCTCACTTGTCCTTTCCTGTGCAAGTTAACAGGTGTTCCCATTGAGTATTTTCCAAGCTGGTATTTTTAGTTGGCACATACTACATTCACTACACTACAGAAAGTCTGGAATCTGGATGTGTGTTGTGTACAGTTTTTCCAAATCATACCATGTCAACAAGAAGTATCAATGCAGACCATAAAGGTCTAAAGCATAAACTTAAATCTTCGTAGAAAATGTACAAAAACAGCTCCATGTATATTCACAGAACAAGACTCATTCCATGTACATCTAATTGGCAGTAACCTTTTCAGTATTGCATGAATCAATTATAGCCACTATGGGGAGGTGAACGGTTTTAGCAGCCATCTTTTCAGTATTGCATAAATCAATTATAGCCACTATGGGGAGGTGAATGATTTTAGCAGCCATCTTTTCAGTATTGCATGAATCAATTATAGCCACTATGGGTAGGTGAATGATTTTAGCAGCCATCTTTTCAATATTTGATGATTAAATTATAGCCACTTTGGGGAGGTGGACAGTAAAATCTTGTAAGTAAAAAATGGCATAACAATATGTATTTACAAAGATTATGTATATATGTATATTATTCTCACCTGTGTATTCCTTGCCAAAGAAGTGACAGGTGAGTAAGTAAATAACATTACATGTAGCACAATGACCTCGTAAATTGGATGTATATTTAAGGTTATAAATGTGCTTCTGAATATTTTAGATTTATCCATTTTCATGCAAAAATTGCAACTAACGGTTTTGCAATCTAATACTTTGTTTGTGAATGATTTACCTGTATGACCTGGGTGTTACTTTGTGAATGATTTACATGTACGCCCTGGGTGTTACTTTGTGAATGATTTACCTGTATGACCTGGGTGTTTGCCTGAAATCTTAGTTCTTATTAAATGGTTGCCTCATTAAAACCAATTCTTTGTGCAAAAATTGAAGGACTTTGTGATGTATCTGGCAGAGTCAGGTTGGCAATTGATGAGAGAGATCTGATTGCATGTTGATAATTATATTTGTCACATGTAAAAAAAAAGATAGTATTACACCATTTGATCTATTAACCTTGCCAGTAGGGTTAAATTGATGTGAATTTTTTGGGTCTTGCTTTAATTAAAGCTTCTGTTAAAGTCTGAGGAGAGTAGCCTCTCTTTTCCTATAATTGGATGAGTTTAGATGTGCGTTTCTTGAGTCTGACTCTTAAGTACACTTTAGTAACAGTTTATCACATCTCTTTGCTATTACATTTTATAGATGCAGCTCATATATTTCATTATTACACCAATATAATAACACCTCATAATGTAACACATTATGTTGCAACATTATAATTATAGGAAATAGGCTTAATGTCTTAACAATCAGAATATATTGTATCATTCAGAGTCATTTAACTGTACTTTCTTATAATTTTGTTGTATATAATGAATGCTTTTCTTAATGTTATGAGTAGTGTTACATTGCACATTATTTCATATGCTGTACAGAGACTCTAATAACTTTGATAATGGGAAGCCCCCAGTTTAAAGCATCTTCCCTATGCTGCTACAGTGTGGAAAAGACAAGAAGACTCAGACTACTTGGGAAGTAACTCATAGTTGCATGATCAACACCACATTACAAGATTTATCTTTCTTTATCATTTTGCTCCACGTATTCTGCCATTATTTATGATGTTTTATTTGTGCACGTTTGCTCAGCCATTGTCATGTTGCAACAAAGCTTGGCCCAAAGGGACAATGCCACTTTTGTCACACTTCTTCTTTTGCATGAGGATCAGCAGCTGCATCAGCAAGTATTGATTCTTGTGACCTAGTACTACTATGCTAGTGAATCTTGATTTTTAATTTTAATGTTGTATCCCTAAATGTGTAGGTTCGTTTGCTGTGCTAGTGTAATATAATTTTTTTATTTTTTAATTCAGCTCTGTTGTATTCCTACATTAGTGGGCAGGTGGAAATAAATTATACTGTACTGGAACTGCCTGATATTATCTACTTGGATCTTACATGAATGCTAATTTCAAATGAAATGCATGCACAAGAATGAATTTAAAGCCTTGTTGAGATAAATATTGACATTTTGTTAAGTGAGTTTCTAGAAATGTCAGTGAGTATGTATTTAAAAGCAGCAATAGTCAAAATGTTTATGAATGTTTAGATGCTTTTGAACCATATTTTGAAGATCATCATTCAGAGAATTTGACAATTAAAGTTCAGTATATGATATTTTTTACCACATAACAAAGACATTAAATATACTAGATGGGGCAAAAAGGATAATATTATTGATTATTTATTTAATATTATACATACCAAAATTGGACTGGAATAATGAAGTCACAAGTTTGATCATTGACAGAATTTGATATTTAATATTCACATACATTCATTATGCTATGTATTTAAAATAAAACAGTTTAATTACAAGCATAAATTAAAAAAACAAAATCAATTACTTCTTATTCTCATCTTTAATGCTGATATTTAGTCTGTTTATGGTACCTCTTTACAATTGCTCTTAATTAGCATTAATAGTCTATAAAGCAAATTTACCATGAAAAACAATTTTGACAAATTGACATTCTAACAAACATTAATACATGAATAAACTCTTTGCCCACAATTACATACTTTTCTTTTGTTTCTTTCTTTTATAAGGAATTTAGACAAATAAAAATATAAATAATGCAGATTTTTTGCATGTTACATAAAAGTTTGTCGGCTTTAATTTTGAAATATAAACTGGTGAAAGATCTCACAACCCATAAACAAGGGAAAACTACCACCATCCAAGACAAATCAGGAAAATGCCTCACAGAAGATCAAGAGATCCTCAAGCGATGGACAGATAACTGCTCAGAATTGTACAATCATAAGACCCAAGGAGATCCAGCAGTACTGAATTGCCCTCAGGCAGAAGAAATTGATGACAACCCCATTCTTCATAAAGAAGTAGAAATTGCAGTTAGGTCACTGAAGAAAGGAAAGTCAGCTGGCATCGACAACGCACCAAACCAGAACTATTTTGCAGGATTGCCCAGACAACAGCAGCAATAACAAGGTACCAACATTGCTTTTGGTTCCAAAATAAGGCTGATGTGCTCGATTGTCATATCCATCTTTCTGTATGCTTGTGAAACATGGACGCTCACATCAGATCTACAAAGAAGGATTCAAACCTTCAAAATGAGATGCTACCGCAAGATCTTGGGCATCTCATACATTGACCATGTACCAATGAAGAAGTCCACAGCAGGATCCAATGAGCCATCGGATCCTATGAAGACCTCTTGACCATTGCAAAAAAGTGCAAACTGGAGTGGTATAGTCATGTTTCAAGATCATCTGGACTGGCAAAAACAGTCTTGCAAGGCACAGTGCGAGGGTGCAGAAGAAGAGGCAGACAGAAAAAGAGGTGGGAAGACAATATTAAGGAGTGGACAGGCATGGGATTTGGAGATTCCCAAAGGGCAGTAGAGAACAGGGAAAGATGGAGAGAATTGGTTGTAAGGTCAACTGTGGGGCCCCGACGACCTCTTGGATTAAGGGATTGATGATGATGATGATGAATTCTTGCAATTTTGATGCATAAATAATTATATGATGTATTTGAATTAACACTTACTTTGGAGAAAGTGTAGATTCATAGATAAAAGCCATTAGCTTTACTTTGTTTTGGTGTTGTATAGCACAGCAACATTCATGGATTATTTGGTGCTGTGGCAGTTGGATTAAACTGTCTTCTCGGCGGGGGGGGGGGGTGTACATCAAAGTAGTAAACCTAGACTCTTAAATTAATAGGGCTTGAACCCACACCCTTTCAGTTGCAAGTCTGGCACACTAGCCACTGAACCACCTTGGCTTCTTTTAATAAAGTTTTTATTTTTTGTTTTTGGTGTTATTGATCTGATGGTAAAACATGTACAAACCTTAAAACTGATTCTGATTCAGCAGATACCTTTGAGATCACTGGCTATTGAATCCTCAAAATTTAACATTGTGTTGTGTTATGTACACATTAATTATTACTTACAGTGGTTTTGAGTTCTGAGTTTTGTTTAATGCATTCAGCAAGCTTACAACAGAATCTGTGCATTTTAGTGAAATAGATAGATTGCAATTTTTATTATGAACTGGATAGGTAAAATAGATTTCTTGTTTGGGGGACCATCTGATGTTGCTGTACTTTCGATTTGCTTTTCAGTTATCTAGCAGTGAAGGTCATTTATGAAACATTGGTGTAGAAAAATTAAAAATTTATTTTTCGTATCTGCATTCTGCACAGTCACAACATTTATTGCAAGAGTTTCCCAACAAAATAGCATCATTTCAAAGCTTTATGAGTCAGGGCATTTTCCCAACAAAATAGCATCATTTCAAAGCTTTATGAGTCAGGGCATTTTCCCAACAAAATAGCGTCATTTCAAAGTTTTATGAGTCAGGGCATTTTCCCAACAAGATAGCGTCATTTCAAAGCTTTATGAGTCAGGGCATTGGTGTCACTGTACAAACAGCAATGGCTTCAAAATTTTAGCAGATCTATCATGTTTCTGATTTGTTTCCTTGCCATTTTCCCCAACTTCTGTCAGTTAAATGTTTACTCATTATCTCTTTGTATGTTAAATTTTCAATTGTGTTCAATTCCTGTTGGTATTCGCCATTATTTGCTGAAATATGGGATTTGATATATTTGTCTTTGCTAAATTCTCATTCTTTTTCTGGCTGACTGCATTTGGCACACGATGTCTCTGACACGAATTTTATTCATTGTTAGCTATATTTAAATTTAAAAAAAAAAAAAACCTGAAATATGGCTGATGGTGGTGGCGATGACATTGATTTTCAAGAGAAAATACTGCAGTGTTGATACTGTGAATCTTGATAATGATTTTGGAGATATCACGCCAATTATTTTGAAGTCATCCTCATTTCTTGTGTTCCTGTTGTAAGTCTGCAGACGTGTATTATGTTGTACTTAGATATTATTCCTGAGGAAAATCATTTATTTGGACTGTTCAGTGATAATAGCAAGTGCTCATTTTTGGACTATATTATTTTTTCTGGAACCACTGTGATTTATTAAAAGGAGTTCTGGATAACGCCATGTTGACAACGTCATGATTTTTGGCGGACCAGTACATTTCCGGTTTTGACATTTATACGAACTTTTCATTCATTTGGACTTTGTTAGAAGTTTATCAGGATTATTTTGGATTCACTTCATAATACTGTAAGTTCCTCTCACCTTTTCATCTATAACTTTGATAATTAAGTTATTACTAATTTGCAGAACTTGTTGGGTTTTGTTGGGTTTACTTCTTTCTGTTACTTAGTTTATGCCTATAGAGTCGTAACAGAAATTACAGTACAAGATGAGAAGAGATAACTTTGTAAGAACACTTACAGTATTAACAGCAGGGACAGTTTTAACATGCCTGGTGATAAGAAGCAAAAGATTCAGAAGAATTTTATAAATATAGATTGCTTATTCACCCTTTATTTGGTAAAAAATACTCATCATTTGAGCATTGATGTTGTTTGGAAATATATAATACTGGCAGTAAAATCACATTCTTTTACATATCTTTAATCTGTGAATAATGGAGATGTTGTTTATTATTATTATTATTATTATTATTATTATTATTATTATTATTATTAAATGTTTTGATGTTTATCACATTTAAAAATGTATAAATCCTGTACTATTAAATATAACAAAATGGAATTATTGTAAATAAAGTATCTTTAGCATGAAATTATTTCTGGTACATTTGCAACTTGAAATTGTTTAAAAATTCAATCTCATTGAATACACTGTGCTGATGGGACTCATAAATATTAGGATCTTGACTTTGAGTAATATTGTAACACATGAGCAAATTCAACTTAGAACAGATTTTTACGTGTCTAATCAGAATCAACGTGATAATTTCTCAAGTGATAACGCACCTGAGAAATTAGATCTGTGCGGAAATTTCTCATGTGAAAACGCACATGAGAAATCAGAACTCTGCCTTATTTTCAAACATGGTCAGGTATAATGGAAAAGAATGTTTTTCTGAGTATACTTTCTTATGTGAACATTCAAATTCTCACGTGAGCAAAATCTGCAGCCCCCCCCCATAAAAATGAAGTAGTTGAATGCAACAAAAAGAAAACTATGAATCTAGTTTGACCTTCAATTTATTTTCATTTATTTCTATTTTTACCTTTTGTTCAATGTTTGCCATGTAAGTTACTTTAGATTCTTTTAAAGTATGTCTTATTAACCACAATAAAATTCAGTTCATTTCTTGCAGCATAGTTAAGAGTTGCGATCTATTCCAGATATCCGTTTATTCTTTTATGTCAGTAAGCTGGAGGTACAGATTTACTTTGTCCATCTATGTGTGTAGGTCCATCTGTCTTCCATGTCCATGCTGAAACTTCACTTGTTATTGCTAACTTTCAGTATGGGTACACGTGTGATTAGTACGTGTTTGATATATAGATAAACAAATAGAGGGCTCGCCCTGTTATTTTATTTACGAGAGAGATAGAGAGAGAGAACGTAAACGCTCAATCGGTATTCTTTGCGATGACCCCCAACGATCCCATTACACATGAAATTACTTGTTTTATCCACTGCTCTGAAACTGCTTGATTTAAAGGAGGATATATTACTATGTATTAAAAGTCTGTCATCTCCATGGGTGACGGCAGTAGGTAGTATTTTATTATTACATGAACTCATGTGAGAGCATCAACATCCACTCACTGTTGGGCCTGAGATCAACAGTTTTGATTTGTCACGTGACCTTATCATGCATCGACAAGCTATATTTTTCAACGCAGAAAACCTTAACATGCGTTGAAGTTTTTTACTTTCATTAAACGCGATTTTCGGTCTTTTTAGTTGAACACAAGCTTAATTTCAACATATTTCGATATAAAAAAAAAAATCTAACAGAAAAAACAAAAGCAAAGTAACAATTTTTAAATGTATGATGTTGTAGTGCTTCTTTAATGTTTGTTTTGTGGTTGTAAATTGTTTCTTCCCCACAATGATG